>QOVD01003453.1:0-19770 GCA_003521225.1 Tuber microsphaerosporum | reverse complement strand
TAGCGTCACCCTCCTAGGCAAGTAGGCCATCAGAAGAGGGGAGAGGGGGGAGGATGTTTGACGATGATTTCTCATGGTGTTGAGATTTCAATCGCCGGAGGTGTAGAGGAGATGGTTCGTGACTAACTACTCATCTACCATGGCCGCTTTATATAGCCGTTTCTCCCCCAACCCTAACCCTGGGAACTCATACCATTGGGTCACGCGACCTCATGACTTGTAGCGAGTCATGTGTGAAATCCCTCAGCTAACTGCTCCCAAGTCCACCGCACAACATACCCAAACCAATCATAATCCAAATAACAAGTCTTGTGCCCAACTCTCATCACATGAGTGAAACCCATGACTCATGATGTGAGTCATGTGCGAAACTTATAAATCATATGACCACAATTGTAGTCCTGTGAAAAACATCAAGCAATAACCTTATAGCGATGACATCGCAAGTGCGACTCATGTGAAACATATCACAAACCTATGACTCATAATCCTGAGTGATGTGAAACCATATCCCTTGCTTAGTCAGATTTGTGACACAGAAGCACCAGGCATCTGGGGCGACCTGGGGGGAAGTCATGCATGCGGGCGCATATACGGTAGGCCAAACGTAAATTGTCTTTTTGCTAATCTATCAGAATCCTTGTCAACCACCCCTTTCCCTCTCCTCTCTTCTGATTGTAACAACCACTGAGAAAGGTAGTTACAAGTGACCACCTTATATGCCTAGTAAGTATACTAAATGGTAATGACTGTTGGAAAGTTCCGGTATAAAAAGAATACAAGGTAGACTAGGATGAGTACCTAGAAGTCTACTAGAGAACTTGAGTAGTTGCTTGCCCTGAGAGAGGGCAAGAGAGGGTAACCCAAGGAGCGGAAGTGACCTGGTCAGACAGGGTAACCTTTCAGAACCATTATTCTATTGGACTTAGGTAAACAATGGGAAGGTTACACGGGTTCCCCCAGACACCTTATGGGATGTCCCTCGGACGTCATATAGAATTTAATCAATGATAGGGTAAAGTTACCCTATCTTGGGAATCATGTTACCCTACCTTCGGGTCCCAGTTACCCTACATTGAGATCCTGTTACCCTGTCTAGAGCAGTGGGGCTATGCCGGGACTTTGGAAGAAGATTGCTAGAGCAGTTCTGGATTCGATGTTACCCATACCGCTGGTATGTTAAGCAAACAAGGCCTTGGTATGGCTATAATATATGCTAAGTTCAGTTGGGAACTTGATCCGATTGTCAAACACCCCCTTCTGGCCCTGATCGTAGAACTGTACATGTCCGGCAACTACATAGATAGTTTAGAAACTCCTTAGAGTGTCTAAGTATTGAAGCAGCTTTCATAATACTAAATACTTTGCAGCCGTCCCTTCAACTGAAAGAAGTTCGCTGGATATATAGGGAAGGTGTGGGTGGCCACCCTAAGGGCAGGAAGGATCTCTTCTATACCTCCAGCAATTGAAATCTCAACATCATGAGAATTATTGTCAACCAACCCCTGTCCTCACAGCTCTTCTGATGGTCTCCTTGTCTAGGAGGGTGATGGCACTGTCCCTTCTTCCTCTCTCCTGATGGCCTCTCCTTGAGAAAGCGTTGTCCTTGAGGTTGTTTGAGGCTCTCTCTCACCTTCTCTCCACGTCCCGCTTCCACAGCCCTTACTCAGCAGTTTCCCACGTTCGGCTTTCCTCCTTTCTACGTTTACATTTGGTGTTACAGTGTCCGGACCTCAGTGAAAGTACATACTTGGTCTGATGGTGTGCCCCTTGTTGGGGATAGCTTGACTCAGTAACTTCGCTGTACTCACTGTCCTCTCTCAATCGGAAAAAGTTTTGGCATGGCCTCTTTGTCGCTTGTTTTACAGAAGTTGTTTTGTCCTCCACCTCCTCTCCTCATCTCCTCATTCATCCCGCTTCTCGGTTACAGCCACCCCCCTCTCCTGTTAGCGCTCTCCCCTTGCGCAGTCAGCTACGACCCCCCTCCTTGTCTGGCACCCTCACTGCCTGATGGCTCTACTCGGCTCCCACGATTGCTCACGGCCGCTCCTTGGTTACGGTTGGTCATGGTATTGCACTACCTCCTTCGTATAATCTAATGCCTTCGAATAATTTAATTGCCTTTACTTTCTTTCATGATATCATTGCCTCTTGTTTTCTATTTACAGAATAATGACTGGCGCCCATTCGCAATCTTTAGTTTAGGTTTCTATTCTATATTGCCTTTGGGGTTTTTTTTCTCATAGGTGTATACTTGTTTGTCCTTCCTGTCGCTTCTTTGCGTTGGACTTTTCTTTCCTTGACTTGGTACCTAGGTACATTTTATATATTTGATTTTTTAGGAGGTAGGAGTTTACGGCAAGTCGTTTTCCTGTGGTTTCCTGCTAGTCGGGGTTCCGGGTTTTACTTTGTCTTCCACGTCGGTTAGCCGGCTTTGTCTTTTCTTCTTCTCTGCGGGATCGTGCAGTGGGGCCATACCAGACTGTCTTGGGATGATGGTTTTTGCCACTGGCGCCGGGGAGATTTACAGAGGTTGGTCTTGGCCATAGCTGATGCTGCATGCCTGGTTTGTACTGATATAGGTGAAACAAATACAAGTTGAGTTAAAAACAAAAAACAGAAAAAACATGTGGGCACCCAAAGGGAGGTCACCTACTTTGGTGCAATTAGAGACCTGATAGGTATAGGGAATCTGGTACTAGCCCATAGGTGGTAAGAGAGTCCACCAGAAGGTCTATCAGGAGTGTTAGGAACAATCAGAATATATTCCGGAACTGACCCTATAGTAAGTCTGTGTCAACTCTGAGTAGTATACCATATCTGTAGGAAGTAATTGGAGTCTAGAAGCATTAGTCTAGTCATGGTAGGGAGAGTTAATATTGGATTGGTTCTGGGTAGCACCTGTGGAAGCCAACCCAATAATACGTCTTGTCGGGGAAGCTGAGTAGATAATTAAATATAGTTCATGCATACAGTAGAGACAAATAACTAGGAAGCTTGTATAAAGACGATGATACTGATAGGCCAGTGAGTCTGACTGACATATAGTCCAGATGTTGACAATAGAGTTTGCCACTGAGTTGTCAACAATTATAAGGGATTTTTCACATGTATATGTATTGGAGATATATTGTAGAAACTGCTTCCAGTTCGTGGGCATAACTATGGCCAAGCGATCCGACTTCTCTGAAGGGTTATTCTGCTGGAGAGGGTGTATAGGATAATCCTGAGCTGAGCAAGATGTTTGTAAGAGGTCATGGTAGTGATGGGGTGTTCCTTGACTTTATATCTATATCTACTACGTATAAGTAATGAACACCTTACCCTGATAATCATCTATCCTTGCAAAGAACTTAAATTGTATAATGCTTTCAGGTTTAATGATATTAAGTTTTATTTTTTGCTTCTTTTATTTTTAAACTTTACATATATCTTTATTCTACTTTGAGGCTTTGATGTGGTTGCAAACTTAAGATCCATCTTCCTATAGGGTGCCCCTGTTGCACTGATGACCTTGTTGTCTAGGAGTAGGACAGTATATCCACCCCCTCCGCTGTATTCCCCTTCTGATAACTTTGCTCACAGGCTGTCTTTGTCTAGTGAGTTTATTGTTGCTCCTCTCTTCTACCCCACTTTCCCTTCAGTGTTCTTGCTTAGTATTGGCATAGAGTCAGCAACCTCTTTCTTGTCTTTGGCCTTCCGCAGTTTGGAGCTATTGGTTAAGTAGTGGCTCTGATAGCTTTACTCCTTAGTATTGCACTCCCTCCTAGCAACTCTGATTAGTACAGTCAGCATTGTTCCAAAGCTATGATCTTGCTTAGACTGGTCTGCCTCACACTTCTTGATTGAGTCCACCATTTCCTTATTCTCACCTCCAGCCTCAGCCACCCACTCCTCTCGGTCTCATCCAGTTGCTCTGTTACAGCTTATTTACACTTCCAGACTGGTACCCTACTACTAGTAAGCAACCCCTGTCGCCCCACTTAGCTATGTCCATAGACTCTAGTGCTTATGGTGTTTTGCTTGGCCTCTTCTCTGGGTTCATTACTCTTCTGATCAGCTGGCATTGTGATATGTCATGGCTTTGTGCCTGGCAGTAAAACTGGTGGGCTGTTTCTGGTTCACACATATCGCCACTACTCCTTAAGGCAGCCACCCCCCGGAGTCTCCTTTCTCTGTGTACTCTTAGAACGGTTGCTTATATCACATGTCTCCACCGTGACCGCACTGGCATCATCATCATATTATTATCCAGCTTGGTGTCTCTCAGCCCCTGTTGCTGACATATATTGTCCAGGTACATGAACCTCTTGTTTATGCTCAGGGGTGCTAGTATAGTCTATGGTTTGGTATTGGCAGTCTCTCTCTAGCTAGCTGTAACGGCCCCACGGGGTGGTGCCGTATATCGATAGGATAACAATACAGTCTCTATACCAATGTGCGGTATCTAACGAGACTAAGTACCGGAGGCTTAGACTAAGGGGTTGTAACAAACTTCTCACTCTATCGCAACTACTAAGTAGTTCTTAATAGTAGGCGTTTGGTAAACCTAAGTGAATACTAAAGATTCTCGAAGCGAACTGAAGAAGTAACTGTTCAACCAAGTATATTGAAAACTCTGTCTGTCGAAGTCAGCCTTCTCTTAGTCCGGAGAATAGCAGGTCTTAAATACACTTGTCTGGCAATCCCATGCCTTGTTTAACCAAATAACAATAAGGCTCCGAAAGTAGCAGCCTTGAAACTCCTTCGGTAACAAACATACAACATACTGAGTATCAAACCATACTCGTAACCAAACATAAAACATACAGAGTATCAAACGATACTTGAAACCAAACATAAAACATATTAAGTATCAAACGATACTTGAAACCAAACATAAAACATACTGAGTATCAAACGATACTCGAAACCAAACATAAAACATACTGAGTATCAAATGATACTCGAAACCAAACATAAAACATACTGAGTATCAAATGATACTCGAAACCAAACATAAAACATACTGAGTATCAAACGATACTCCAAACCAAACATAGTAACTCAGTACCTGTACCGGTTACACCCCGAAAACAAAATAAAACCCTTATTTCAAAAGATAAGATACTCAAACATCATTCCTCACTATCATAATCAGTATCCAAATGTGGTTCCCAAAACCCTTTGTCAACCGAAGGTTCAATAACATGAGACTTAAAACAATCCATAATAGGAGAAAAACAAACCGTAATATACTCAGAAAACACAATAGGAAATTCATCTCCTGGCATGTTGTCAGTCCACCATGCCTGCACCATCTCCATCGAGTTTTCTATTCCTTCGATAGGTTCCCCAGAGTTCTCGCTTGCCTGATATCCAATCCATTTGACCAAGAATTGGTCTCGTCCATGCCTCTGCCTATGATCCAATATCGTTTCCACTTCCCATTCCTGTTCTTCGTTGATGAGGATAGGTGCTGGTTTAGCATGGGTCCTGCCCGGGAATCGTCGGTTGTCATTAGGGTGGTAGGCTTTGATGATTGAGCAGTGGAATACTCCCTTCTCCCGACCGTACATCCTTGAATCCATACTGACTGTATAGTTCTGTGTATGCTCATCAAATTCCAGTACCGGAAAGGGTCCTCGCCATCGTGGTTGTAGTTTCCTTGACCTTCCAGATTCCGTCGCAAATTGGTCTCCAAACACCATGACCATTCCTCCTACCTCTACTGGCTTATGCACTTTTCTCCTCTTAGCCACTACCCTGGTGGATCTCGCTCTTGCCAACCTCAATGCCTGGTAGGCCGCATTTCTGATCTCGTGGTGTCTATTGTAGTAATCATCAGAGGCAGGAACTGCAGAAGGGTAGGTTCGGTAGGTATCAAGTAAAGGATAGTCTCGCCCATATACCGCTTTATATGGTGACATGTTAATAGTATCTGAGTGTCCAGCGTTAGAATATGCTGTTACTTCAGGAAGGGATAAGAGCCAATTGGTCTGAGGGTTGTTGATAACGTTTCTCAGGGCAGTTTTAAGTTCCCTGATTTTCCGTTCAGCTTGCCCATTAGTTTGGTGGTGGCCGGGCGCTGCCATGATGTGTTCAACCCCCATGGTCTTGAGGGTCTGCTTCCAGAATTTGGAAGTAAATCGTGGGTCAGCATCGCTGACAATCGATTTAGGTACTCCATGTGGCGTAAAAATATAGTGCCGGAGTAGTTCCATGGTGGTTACTGCAGTAGCATTGACTGAGGTTGGGATTAGCCAGCTACATCCCACTGCTCTATCCACTACTACCAATACCAAGTCCTTTTCTTTTAGCCTAGTAAAAGGTTCCATCAAATCGATAGCATAACTTGAGAATATCTCAGAGGGGAAAGGGAGGGTAAGTGCTTCGCCTTCCGGTAAGGTATTGTGTTCCTTATTTGCCTAGCAAAGTTCACATTGCCTGACAAAATCCCTAAAGTCCTTCCTTATTTCTGGCCAGTAGATATACAAGGTAGGATATCGTAGGTTGCGGTCCGCGCTGCGGTGTCCCTTGTTGTGTATCTCGCTAATCATTAGTTGCCTAAGTGTTTCTCCATTGACCCCATGTCCTCTTGGTATGTAGAGGCAGTCGTCGCCTCCTCGAGTGGTGGCATAGAGTCGTCCATTACGGATGCGGTAGTGTTGCATATTTCCTCCTCGGAATGTGTTGTTGGAGTCCTGGGCCAATTGGTAGACTGGGTCGTTCCTGTATCCTTTGATTATCTGTTCCCCCCAGATGGATTCCATATCGTTCACAGCCTGTGTGATATCCCTCTCGTCCACCACCCTCTGCCATCTCGAGATCTCGTCCTCTTCTTCCTCAGGTATATCATTGTATACCTCATAGAGGTTTCGTTTGTGGTGGGGTAGCCTAGGCGGCTCAACAACAGGAAGAATGTTATAGCTTGCTAATGGCCCTCCATAGAGGGGCTTGGTAGTTGGTGATCTTCGGGCCTGATGCTCTGGGCAGTCAGGGCTTTCGCATGGGATACCGGTGGTTGTGCAACCAAGTGCTTCATATAATCGTTTCTGAATCTTCGATAGGTCCAGCCTGGGTCGAGTTGAGATGATTCCGTCAGGTTCAGTATCCATGTCCTCATCCTTACCGATGGGGGGAGCAGTAGCTGGCGGGCTGCTGCCTTGGAAACCGCTATAAGTCTTGGTAGGTGGCTTCAATTCTTCGTGATCAGGGCATGCTGGTATATCGCAGAATGACCAGTGTATGGCTTAATGATCTATTTCTTCCTGGCTCCTGTTGCTACTGATACTCCTATAATCATCCCAATCATTAATAGGAGGGTATTCTCGGTAGTCTTTGAATTCACATTCACTACCACAGCTATCGTGGTCATGAATGTACTGAACCGGCAGGCTCTCATAACGAGACAAGTTGCTCGATAGGTATTCTGTGTAAACGGGGATAGGTTGGCGATCGGAGGGAAGTAGAGGATTGGACTCTGGTTCTTCTTGAGTAGGGTATTTAGCATAATGAGTATATTCGTTATCGTTCCCATAGAGGCGTGATAAAGCGTCAGCTAAATAGTTCCATTTCCCTGGTCGGTTACTATTTCGGTGTCATATTGGCCTATGAATCCTCTCCAACGTAGCTGCTTCTTGGTTGGTGGTTTGCTCGTCTTCAGGTATATTAGGGGTTGATGGTCTGTGACAATCTCCCTGGTCGGTTACTATTTCGGTGTCATATTGGCCTATGAATCCTCTCCAACGTAGCTGCTTCTTGGTTGGTGTTTTGCTCGTCTTCAGGTGCATTAGGGGTTGATGGTCTGTGACAATTGTAAACCTGTTTCCTGCCAGGAGGTGGTGGCGTGCTGTGAGTGCGTCCACAATCGCTAATGCTTCCTTGTCTGTGGTGCCATAATTCATCTGAGCATTGGAGAATTTCCTACTATGTAATGCTGCCGGTCTTGCAGTATCAGCTGTTTTCCCTTGTCCTACCCATGCTCCAACTCCAGTGTCTGATGCATCGGTTATCAGCCATATTGGTAATGCTCATTCATAGTGTAATGGTTTCATAACCTCGTTTTGTGCAACCATTCGCTTAACATTTTCCATGGCTTGGTTATGTGTTGCAGTCCACACAAATTCTTCTGTTCCAATAAGCGCCGTGAGGGGTGCAGTAATTGTTGCTATGTGGGGCAGGAATTGGCTGATATAGTTAACAGTTCCGAGAAATTCCTGCAGTTGCTTTTTATTCTGAGGTGTAGTCCATTCTTCAATTTTCGTTATCTTCTCAGGTGATGGCTTTAGACCTTATTCGTCAATTATGTGTCCTACTACATCCATGTTGGTGCAGAAAAAATCCGATTTCTTCCTGCATGCATAGAATTTTGCATCCCTGAGCTTATCGTAGACCTTGGATATGTGTATCAAGTGGTCTTCCTCTGTATCGGAGAATATGAGTATATCTTCAATATACACCCATACAAACTTTCCCAAGTAGTCGGCGAATAGGTTAGACATTATGCGCATGAATTTTCCTGGAGCATTCATATCTCCTTGTAGCATAACCTTGCTGACGAAACATCCAAAAGGTGACTTGAAACAGTTCTTATCCATGTCTTTTGGTTCCACTCTTGTCTGGAAATATACATCACTAAGGTCTATCTTGCTTCGATATCTAGCTCTTGCTAGCGAATTGAGGATCATCCTCTGGTTTGGAATCGTTTCATCGTCCTTTATGGTTATATCATTCCTTGCAGTGAGGTCAACCAGTGGCCTCATGCCTATCTTATCTTTCTTTTCCTGGGCGAAAATAGGGGCTACTCCATGAACCGCCTTTCGTTTGATAATCCCTCTGTCTATTTTCTCTTCTATCCACTTTCCGAGGTCTGATACCCACTGTTCTGGGATAGGGTAAGTTGGTAAACTCCTTTGTTCCGCTCCTGGTTTGAGCCTGATCTCATGGTTTATCTTTCTGAGTGGTGGTAATCCTTCTGGTATAACTTCCGGGAATACCTCTGGGTTTTGTTCCATAATAGTTTCGGTATTGACAATGGCCGCTCTTATGTTTTGGCTAGTAGGTGTGCAGTTAATTCTAACTTTCTGTTTGGGAAACACTGTTGCTAACTTGCCACATTCGATTGTAGCTTGGTGTTGCTTGAGGAACAGCATTCCTATGAGAGCATCGTATTATGCTAGGTTTCCAACGATCATTTTGTTGCCTTTGGCATTGAGTCTTCCAACTGAGAGATCAACGATCATTTCTTATGGCTTTCTGATTGAGATCCTTTCATAGCCATGTGTATTTTGCTGGGTTTTTCTATTTCTCTACATGGAATACCGTGGACAGTGACGAAGTTTGCACTTATCAGGTTGGCTCCAATCATTCCTGTATCAAACAGGACTCTAGCTTCTTTCCCATTGATAAATATGGTACCTTCCAGCGCATGTTGTGCTTTGATTATCGCGGGTCGGGTTGCTTTAGCTGATGGGTAGCTTTTGATCTCAAGAGAGTTTATAGAGACTTCATCGTATTCGTCCTCTTATTCCTCTAAATTGGTGGATGCTTCCTTCTTGACCTTTGTCTTTCCTTTGTCGCTCTTGCTTGGGCAATCCTTTGCTATATGCCCTTTTCCGCTACAGGCGAAACAGGCTACTTTGTCTTTTTGGTCCTTATTCTTGTGGGAATTAGTTTGTTTGTTGAACCCTTTCTTAGGTTTTCGATCCTGTTTGGGTCTCTATAGTTGTGGTCTTTCTTCTCATGCTTGTCTTTTCCATAAGCTCCAGTGCTTCAGTTGATGGCATCTAGTCTTTCTGCAGTGGCGATAATTTCGTGAATTGACTCATCACCTTCATATCGAGATTCCACATCTTGTCGTAGCTTGGAGTGCACGCAGGCGAATAGTTGTTGGATAAACGCATAGTCGCTAATGGTGTTAGGAGGTAAACGTGATCTGTGCATGAGTAGATCCTTGGCAAGGGTTGCGATTTTGTGTACTCCGCCATTCTTGACTTGTCAGATATCATGGAACTCTCGATAGGTGTTGTCTTTCTGTTTTGACGACTGAAACCGTTCCCTTAGGTAGGTGATCAAAAGATCCCTAGTGATATCTTCTCCGAAGATTTCTGAAGCCTGAAATGCCGCTTCTTGTGCTCGCCCTTCCGTGTATAGGATCCAGTAGTTTCCTGATCCCTCAACCCTCTGTCGTACCCCATGAAGGCGTAGGTAGAGTTGAACTGAGTTGTACCATCAATAGAATGCTTCTGGCTTGAGGTCATCCCCTTCGCCTATGAACTTCTTTGGTGTTGGTACCTTGATGCTTAGCTTCGCTGTTGTTGCTGGGCTAGGCGTGGGACTTGCTGGCCTATTACTAGGGCCTGCGCCTTCTGACATCTTGTCTGAATTGCTACTGCTGTCCGAATCGTCAGGGTCGTTCCCTGTTGCAGCTTGTGTTGGAGTAGCTTTTGTAGGTGATTCGGGAGACCCGCCTGTGGGTGGTGTTCTTGCTTTCTCGAGTTCCTTTGATGTTTCCGCTAGGACTTGCTGAGCTTCGTCCCTGGATAGCTGCCTGGCAGCTTCGTCAATTGTGAACTGTTCCTTTGAGACTTTGATGAATCGTCCTTGGCTATCTCTCGCCGGTCTCTTTCCTGCTCGCTTAGAGGCCTTGCCCCTACTTCAATCTTGAGACTGCAAAATCTTTTTAACTTGTTGAAGTTAAAAAAATGTAACGGCCCCAAGGGGTGGTGCCGTATATTGATAGGATGACGATACAGTCTCTATACCAACGTGCGGTATCTAACGAGACTAAGTACCGGAGGTTTAGACTTAGTTGTTGTAACAAACTTCTTACTATATCGCAACTACTAAGTACTTCCTAATAGTAGGCGTTTGGTAAACCTAAGTGAATACTAAAGATTCTCGAAGCGAACTGAAGAAGTAACTGTTCAACCAAGTATATTGAAAACTCTGTCTGTCGAAGTCAGCCTTCTCTTAGTCCGGAGAATAGCAGGTCTTAAATACACTTGTCAGGCAATCCCGTGCCTTGTTTAACCAAATAACAATAAGGCTCCGAAAGTGGCAGCCTTGAAACTCCTTAAGCAACAAACATAAAACATACTGAGTATCAAACGATACTCAAAACCAAACATAAAACATACTGAGTATCAAACGATACTCAAAACCAAACATAGTAACTTAGTACCTGTCCGGTTACACTAGCTTAATGTCTTCTTGTGTTGGTTCATGGAGTTCTCACTGTTGTTTTGATATTTCTCGTGTTAGGCTGCATGTGTGTGGCGGTTTTTGGTTCATGATCTTCTAGCCTGTTGTTTCCTTTATAGTATCTACCCATTTTACTGGGCTTCTTTCTCCACCTCTACTCAAAGTGATTATGTTGTCTGACAGGGTTAGAGGGATTTAGCAGAAGGTATATGTGATGGACAGTAGTTGTATGTTCTTAGCTTTCATGCTGTAAGGTGTAACTTAGCTTTCATATTTAGTTGGTTCTTACTTAGCAAATAAACAAAATGAATTAAACAAATAAAACAAATACTGGCTGGGTACTAGTTTGTTCCTCACACAACCATCTAAGTACTTTTCTTTCCTATACTATCAAATCTATACCTCTGCCCCAACGATCCCTGTAAGATACCCACTAGAGTGTTTACCAGAAGATCTTGACTACACAATTTGAGCAAAAGTGTTCAACTATCAGAGTGGTGATACAAGACCCACCAGTTGTTTCCTGCTGCAAGTATAGTCCGGGAGAAAGGATTGTTAGAGTAAGCAAGGAAGTGGATGGAGAATAGAGCATGAAGGTGTAAACTAGGAAGGGGGTATAGCTATGATATAGCAACTCAATATAGAGTGTAACGAACCTTGTAAAAGGTAGCTACTAGTGACTACCTTAGATGCCCTGCAGGTATACTAAACGATAACCATGGTAGGGAAGGTCTTGTATACTAAGTATAGAGAGTGCACTAGGATAACTACATAGAAGTCTACTAAGCGAACTTTAGCAGCTGTTGGTGAAGAGCAAGAGAGGTTAACTCACATAGCTCAAGTGACCTTGTTAAATAGGGTTACCTTTCAGAGGGATTATTCTACGGAACTCGAGTAAACAATAGGAAGGTTACACAAGGCTCTGCGGACACCTTACTGAAGGTTGCGCGAACTTCAGACTGGATTTTACCAATGACAGGGTAAAGTTACCCTCTCTTGGAAATCATGTTACCCTACCTTCGGGTCCCAGTTACCCTACCTAGAGATCATGTTACCCTACCTTGATCGGTGGAGCCATACCGGGACATTGAAAGAATGACCCTAAGGGAGTCATTGATGAGATATTACTGGTGCCAAAGGTGTCTGTAGCATAACTGACCTTGGTATGACTACAGAAGGGGTTATGTGCAGTTGGTAACTCGACCCGAGTGTCCAACACCCTCCTCTGGCCCCGATCTTCGGACTGTATGCATATGGCAAACACATAGGTAGTTGAGAAACTCCATAGAAAATCTCAGGATTGGTAGAGCTCTCACAATACCATATACATCACCGCGGTCCGTCCAACTGGGAGCTGTTCGCAGAATATATAGGAGAGGTATTGCTGACCGCCCAAAGCGTGGTCACCTACTTTGGTGCAATTAGACACCTGAGGGGTGTAGGGAATCTCGTACTAGCTGGTGGGTAGTATGAGAGTCCACCAGAAGATCTATCGGGAGTTTCAGGAACATCAGGATTGCTTCCGGAACTGACTCCATAGTGCGTCTGTGCCAACCCCATGTAGTGTACCATATCTGAGGGAAGCAATTGGACTCTAGAGGCATTAGTCTAGTCACGGTCAAGGTGGAAAATATACCCTTGGTTCCGGGTAGCGCCCATCGAAGCCAACACAATAGTACATCTCACCGCGGGAGCTAGGTAGTTAATCAAATATAGTATGTGCATACACTAGGGACAAATAACCACAAAGCTTGTATAAAGACGATAATGCTGATGGGCCAGTGAGTCTGACCAACATATAGTCCAGGCGTTGACAATACATTTTGCCACTGGGATGTCAGCGATCGTAAGAGGTTTTCCCTCATGCGATTGTAGTGGAGATACATTTCAGAAATCACTCTGGTTCATGGGCTTAACTATGTCTGAGCTATTCGACATCTCCGAAGGTTTATTCTGCCGGAGTAGGTGTCTAGGATAATCCTGAGCTGCGGAGGATGCTTGTAAGAGCTCAGGGTAGTGATGGGGTGTTACTTGGCCCTATATCTATATCTACTACGTATAAGCGAAGAACACCCTACTCTTAAAACCATCTATCTTCAAGAAGAACTTGAATTGAGTAAAGCTTTCAGGTCTAAAGATATTAACTTTTACCGTTTGATTCTTTTATTTAAACTTTACATTTATCCTTATTCTACTTAGAGACTTTAGTACATTGGCAACCTTAGGATCCATCTTCCTAGTGGGTGCTCCCTTTACATAGAGTGTAGAGGATGACAGAGAGGTAGCCAGCTTGCTAGAAAGAGCTAACAAACAGGCCATAGCTCAAAGTTTTCAGAAACTGAAGCGAAAGATGAGACCCAGATCTTACTAATCGATGCTATGCCTATCAAGAGTACACGCTCTCAAGACACCAAAGTGCTGTGTATGGAGTCCGGACACCACAATGCTGACTGTAAAAAAAGAGAGAAGTATTGCCAACGATGTTGCTATCAGCATCCATAATTAAGAAGACGCCAGAAGGAGTAGTGTAGATGAGAGAGGGACCTTAATTGACCCCGGGAAATATGCTTTCCCAGAACAAGGACAAGGGAAGAGAGGTAAAAGGTTGAGGGAAGGTGTCTCTCCAAAGTACAAGCCATAACGAGAGCAGTCTCTGGTGGAGGTGACTGTTACAAACCCAGTAGGGTTCATAGAGTTTCACAAGATTCACATGTACAAATCTGAGGGGGTGTTTGGCACAGCGACGTATAAGTGGTAAACCCACTCAAACTGCAGTTTGAGTGGGTTGGGGTGTTTGGCTACACTCTGTTTCCAAACCTCGGTTTCCAAAGTTTAAAAACTGCAGTTTGGGAACATTGCTATCCTAGGTTAATAGCAAGTTAATAAATTTCATTTTAACATAGGTTCTGCTTACTATTATTATATTAAATTCACTTTATAGGAAATTTACCTCTTTAACCGTTTACTAATTTTCTTCTTTTTACCAAAACTTACTTGACATGTTTGGCAATACATACCACTCAGACTGCAGTTTCGAAAGGGCCACTTGGGTGGGTTTACCACTCTGCCGTCGCTGTACCAAACACCCTCTTAGACTTTTGTGTATTTCACACCATGACTACTTTACAGTTATGAGATTTCACATATAAGTCAAGTACGACTGCTATCTTGTTTGAGTTGTTTATGTGATAATTACTTGTTTGAGTTATATAATGTTATAACTTCACATGAGTCACGACAGGGACTCCTAAGTCTTATTTTGGATAACTAAGTAGTTATTTCAGGACAATTTTGGAGGGGCATCCACGGAGATCCTGAACACTCCTGGTCTACCAAGAAGGGTTGTGGTCCCCATTGTCCAACTGGTCCACTCATTAGTTAAAAAACAGGCTTCCCCCTGTGCCCCCTGTTGTAGACTATCATGCTTTGTTGAATTGTCTAGATTCTAATTGCAATATCAAAAATCCCGTTCGTTATAGTTAAGAAGGCAATATTAATCTTATTTCTGCAAAATATGAAGTATTTTTATCAATAACTAATAGACCTTTTACATACTGAAGTTAAAACATTTGAGCCAATAATATTCAACTTTAGTACGAACATAAAAAGTCCGTAAGTTAATGCCTAAAATAGCTCATATTTTACAGAAATTAAGATTTGTATCTCCTCTTTAAGTAAACTGATAGGTACCATCAGGATTAGACAGGATTACACATGATTCACCAAAACGTAAAACTCAATGATATCGCTCCACAGGGCTCTAGTGTATCAAACTTGTTTTTGCTGATGCTCCAATCCGCCTTGATCCACATTTTTGATAATTTTACCAAAAAAGTATACTAGGGCGGACCTGGGGCACCAGAGTGCACCATAGGGGCCATAACCCCCATTGGTGAACCAGGAGGGCCATTTACATTTTCCTGATATGCCAAAAGAATTATAGAAGAAGTGCAGGGTAGAAGGCTAGTTTATTCTTTACGTAATCATTCACTGTTATTTCCTCCTTAAACTTTCTACAATCAAATCCCTTTATGCTCTCTAAGATTGTTTACTGACAAACCGAGTATCCACCTCAACCTCTTATCTCACCTGTGAAATAGAGTCCTGAAAGGTATTTGAAGAATATACAAGAGAGTTCAAGACTTATAATCTCCATGAGAGAATACTTGTGACAAGTATTATTCATCAACAAAAAACAAGTTTCATACCTGAGAGCCTTATGTCATTAAGTATTACGTTTTAGTGAATCGTGTATAATCTTGTGTAATCTTGATAGTGACTGTCAGTATACTTAAGGAGGAGATACTAATCATAATTTCTGTAAAATATGAGCTAACTTTAGCTTTAACTCACAGACCTTTTACATACCAAAGTTGAACATTATTGGCTCAAATTTTTCAACTTCAGTATGTAAAAGGTCTATCAGTTATTGATAAAAATACCTTATATTTTGCAAAAATATGATTAATATTGTCTTTTTTACTATAACTAATAGGATTTTTAATGTTGCAATTAGGATGCAGGCAATTCAACAAAATATTAAACTCTACCACATAAGGCATCAGGGGGAGCCTCTTTTTTTGCTGATGTTTGTTCACAATAATACTACCAGTAACCATCTTACTTATCAGATAAAGATAAGATAAGTGTGGTTACTTGTTTCGTGATACAAGTAAGCAGCGTTTCTAACAGTGACAATAATTTCTCATCGTGTGGCGATTTCAATCACCAAGGGTGGGGAGGAGATCATTCATGACTAACTACACAGGTCTTTCCTTTTTTTTTTTTTTTTATATCATGTACTTTGATTTACTGTTAAAAGTATATCCTGCTCCTGCACAAAGCAACACCAAATCTAGTCCTTCGCGGGGGGGGGGGCAGGGAACTTGAAAGGTAACCGGGGAAATAGGCCAAGCTCATGACGACCAGAGAAATGCCATTGGTGGACGGGTCACGGGACTTTCCAAGATGGTCAAGGTGCTCCTGACCGGCTCTTGCGAAAACAGTACATTAAGTGGTAATAGTGCTCTGGAAGAATGTGCACCGCCCGAGATAGGAAGGCAATAGGCTAGAGGCCGACCATGCGGAGAAAATTGGCGAGGCCTCTTCAGAGATGTCAGTAGAAGCAAGTAATTATGGAAGCTACCTCAAGTTATTCACAGGTTGACAAATATCTATACGCCAGCGTTTGTAAAATTCTCGTACCCTTCCTTGTACCTCAAGAACAATATCTATTTACAACAACGGGACAGCAAGAGCCCTTATAATAACTGTTTTCAAATATGTCTCTAGGGACATTGTAAAATCTTATCGCATACTATTATACAAAAACATTGAGGAGGAGGATATGAGAACGTTTCTGATAAGTTAGGGCTGGATGAGTTAGATTCCTCTTCGTCTTGCTGGATATCTGTGCGATTCTGTGCTAGATTACGTAACAATGGCTGGAGGTGTGACTGGGTTGCCGTACCCACGAGAAGACACAAGCAGAGCCGGCCAAGCGAATGCTTCTTCCCCATACCTACAACCAAACAGCTACTTCCGGTTTCCAAAAATGACAGTCCTCATGAATAACGACACTGCCAAAAACGATGTCACAACTTTACCAACCTTGTCAAGTCTTCATTCTTCCGCAATTTTTCCAACTTGTTCATTGAATGGCAACCCAGGCACAATACACGAGCATCCGTACGGTGCACACTATGCCCCGACTCCGGGATGTAGCCCCAATCCAAATGAGGCTGCCTCAATGGTTCCAACCTTTCCCTCGATAGGCAACTCTAGTATGCTGCCCCAGTATTCGTGTTTTCAAGGGGATGCTCAGGGTTTGGCGCTCAAGCAGAATTCACATAGGATTCCTGCAATCTCTGACCTCGCAGCCCAATGTGGTTACCGTTCTCTGTTAGCACAGTTGCAACAACAGGAATCCAAGTGGTTTCAACGCTATCTGGATCAAGCGAAGGAGCTTCAAGCCAATTATTTTCTCTGGTTACAAGAGTCGGAAGCGGTGTGGCGTGAACGCTGTAAGGAAAAAGACAAAGAGATTCTAAAGAAAGCAGTAGAAATTGCAAACCTTATTGTTGGGTCCTCAGTACTGGTTTCCTACTATTTCTAACTGCTGTATAGGCGGATGTTTTGTATGGAACAACCGACAAGATGAAATTCGAGGAAAATTTCAACCTCTGCGGCGCCTTAGATGAACAATCAGCCCCCATTTCTTTAGTGATTACTAATATTCAATTACAGAACGCATAGTGTGTCAGGCAAAACTGCTGAAGAAGATTGGGACGGATTGCACATCCGGGGTTCAGTCTGAACTTGATGAAATCTCTAAGAGACCGGCATTCACAAAACTTCTGCATGATGAAGTAGCCGCCCACGGCCTGGTGCCCGAAGATGCAATCGCATGTATTGCTTTCGTCTACAACAAAACCATTAAACACAGCACCCGTGGTAATGATTCCGTTATTACTCTTTACAAGGACGATTATACTGTTGGGGAATGTGCTGTGCTTGTTACTTTCCTAAGGTTGCAGAGGGAGTGGCCGCATGGGGTAGAGTGGAGGGAAGAGAAAAGGAGAACGCAGCCTAGGCACTGAGCTGGGTACTTTGTTCTACCTTAGCTACAAAGTTTTTTGTCAGTCTTAATGTGCGGCATGCTGTTGGAGAATCAAGCCACTGGCACATTGTGCTGAGGAGGGGATTGTCTATAGAAAGTGGAAAATAGGGGCTTGGATACACGATGAAGACTTGCATGCAGTACAAAATGTGATATGGTACGGAGTCCCAAGCGGTGTGGAGATAGCTGAATTCTCCCTGTAAAGTGAAGCTTCCTGAATGGCTAAACAAAATTCTCTAAAAATCTCAAGACACTCAAATATTAGGGACCGTCTGAGGGCAGCCCACCAGAGGTGTTTGGCCTGATATGTCCGGCTTGTCGCGACTAACGTCGTTCCGTCCGAGTAGCATCTCACCCTCGTCTTCGCAGGAGTCCTTCCTTCGGGCCATCTCGTCCTTTAGCGCGAAGGTCAGCTCCCTTGTCAGCGTCTCCATTCGGTCATAACGGCTCTTCCTTTCCTCTTTGCTTAATCGTCTCGGAGCTTTCTGGCTCGATGGCTTTTTCGAGGCCGACTGTGAGGTTGTTGAGGGCTTTCTAGAAAAGGCACTAGAAGGAGTTGGGGGAGGATCCATAGGAGACCAACATGGATCTTAGTTCGCAGCCAATTATTTGACAAAAAGAGTGGAAATGGCTATATATAATGCAGAATTTGAGGTATTGATGTGGAAAGATGGGTTCCTGAGATATAGGGGGACTGGGCTGGAATTATATCAGGGACTGTTATCCCGCAAACTGCCCTGCGGCGGAAAGAGGGGAGAGGAGGTAGGAGTGAAGGGTTGGTAACAGAGCAAGGCAAATGCGGGGTGAGTTGACGAGTTTCAAACGTGTTCGAACACTAGAGTATGACTTGGGAGATTTGTTTTTTTCCTTCAACTTGTGTTTGTTTATTTACTACTGTAGGTACAAATCAGACATGCAGCGTCAGCTATGACCAAGAAAAACCTCTGCGATCCAACCCGGCGCCAAGGGAAAAAGCCATTATCCCAAGACTCTCTGGTATGGGCCCAACCGCACGATCTTGCAGACAAGAGAGAAAATACAACGCCGGCTGACCAAAGTGGACGTCCACGCAAATTCCTCAAACCCCACAAGCAGGAAACAACAGGAAAACCACTTGCCATAAACTCCTACCCCCTGAAAAACAAAAACCCAGCCTAAGCCACACAACAAGGAGTGAAATGTCTAACCAATACAAGGGAAAGGAAAGACAAACAAGAAGACCCATGATAATGAAAACCCAAGCAAGACATAGAATAGAAAACTACTAGTAAACTAAAGATCCTAAATAGGGGCCGGCCGTCACCCTGTAATGGAAAAGGGGCAATCATAAAACGAAAGAAACCGGAGGCAATTAGAATAATCCAAGGTATTAGGTTAGCTGAAGGAGGTAGTGCAATACCATGAACTGCCGTAACCGAGGAGTGCGACCGTGGAGAGCCGCGGGGGGAAGTGGAGCCACCAGGCAGTGAGGGTGCCAGCCAAAGGGAGTGACCGGAGACGACCGGGTAATCAGAGAGCACTGGCGGAAGGTGAATATGGCTGTAACCAAGCTGTGGGACGAGACGATGGGATGAGGGCAGGGGGTGGAGGGCAAAAGACCTCACTAGAAACAACCGACAAACAGGCCATGCCCAAATGTTTTCTGACCGAGAGACGAAGGCGAGTACCGCGAAGTTACTGACCGAAGCTTTCCCCAACATGAGACAAGCCAACAGACCAAGGAAGTACTTCCACTGAGGTCCACATACTGTAATGCCTACCGTAAACGTAGAAAGAAGTAAATCCAACCAGAGGCAATTGCCAAGCGAGGCTCACGAAAGCGAAGCAAGGAGAGAGGATGAGAAAAGCCTTCAAACAACCCCTAGGACAACGCTTTCTCAAGGCAAGGCCATAGTAGGAGAAGAAGAAGGGAGTGTCGTCACCCTCGTAGGCAGTAGGTCTACCAGGAGAGGGGAGAGGGGGGTGGG
>QOVD01003441.1:4415-22627 GCA_003521225.1 Tuber microsphaerosporum | reverse complement strand
CTGCCATCACGCTCAATTGTACAACAAACACAATCCAACTTACCAAACCTGCAGCTCCTAAACACCTTCATCCTGCAAGGCATGCTCCTCTGTAGCGCCATGACCATGGCCCTAGCATACTATTGGACTGCTCTCGAGAACAAAAACAACTCAGTCAACTTCTTCATCGTCCGTTTTCCGGTAAAGTATCTTCCTTGGGTCATGATTTTCGTCACTCTAGTAGCAGAAGATGTCAACTCAGCCCTCGTCGAGGGGACCGGCATCATAGCAGCGCACCTCTATCTCTTCCTCACAAACATCTGGCCCCGTGTCGCCGGCGGTCGACACATAATCTACACTCCACAATGGATTCACGGATTATTCGAGGAGCGCGGTGATCCGGCTACTAGGGGTATTCACGCTGGCGCCCCGCCTTCTGTGGCTGCGACAGGGCCCGCTGGAGGTGCAGGCGCTACTGGGAGGAGCATGTTTGCACCGTCGGGGACCTGGACGCATAGGGGGCAAGGACACCGGTTGGGGAGTTAGACAGTTTCCTAAACTGGGGTTGGGGTAGGTATGATGGGATAAATTAGATAGGTATGATATGATAGGTAGTATGGGGAGGTTAGAAAAGCGCATCTGGCTTTTCCTCTTGGCTTTATCCACGTTGTTCTATATACCTTTCTGTATGTTGGTATGTCGGCATGCCGGGGTGGAAATGAGTTTTTTGTACGATATTGCATTTCTAGGCACGAAAAAATCTCTAGTCACCGGACCAAATCGGGCCTTGCGTCGTCTTTTTACGTTCCTCCACGGGTGATGTGTTTTCGCACTATATTAAAGCCCGACAGATACTGTCCGTCTATCCCTCGGCATGCGTGATCGTATGAAAAGCACCAAGGCAGTTTACTCAACCCCTCCGAAACGATCCCGAAATGCCCATGCCACCGCACCACAGTAACGCAAAAAAAGCAGAGGAACGACATGGGACCACGCCATTACACTTTCCCTAGATTAGCAGGAGTATGATATCGAATAATTCGGGTCCTCACCTCACCTCCGGACCCCCCGCACGAGTGAGATTCCGTGAGTAAATTGTCATTTTCAGGCGCCGGACCGAATCAATGGATGTATGATATGTATGATACCAGCGATGGGATATTTTTATCCGCTGAAATATATGTGTGTACATTGTATGAGTAGGTGAATGAGTTATTGCTCGTTGAATGATGAATGAATGGATGGATATATAGAGGAATAGAGATAATACACGTCCGGTACTCCCGTGGCTGATAAATAAAGTTGTAACATGAGAAAGATTTTGGGATGTTGTGTATAATACAATGTGCCGCCGGATCATTGGTAGCTCTGGGCGGGTCATCAACTACCCATTACCAAAATTCCGGTCTCTCTTCAATTCCTCCAACATCAGCCTTTCGGTTTCCAAATCGTCCATTCCAGCGTAATCTTCTTCAGGTTCTCTCTTCCTCTTGAGTTCCTCTACTCCACCCCTAGCACCGCCGCCGATCCTCTGCCTCGCAAGTACCGCCTCCCTCTCCCTCCTCATGCTCTCCCTCCTCACTCCAATATCCTTCTTCAACTTCTCATCAATCCTAACCTCAGCCTCCCACTCCCTCCTCCCGACGCCTTCCCACCACTCTTTCACAGCCCTGTAACCCTCCACCCCACTCGCGTCTAGTAGGAACCACTCCGCGAGGGTCGTCGGGAAAGCGTTGATGTTCCCGTGTCCCATGCTGCGGTTGACCTTCACCATCTTGACCGGCGGGCCGATACGCTCGTCCCAGTGCTTGTCATCGAGGATCTCTTTCCAGTTCTGATCGGCTAGTGTATCATTCCAGTGTTTGTCTATTGTAAGGTTGCGTAGCGCGAGTATGGTTCCTGGCGTGGGTTGGAATTTGGATTGGTCGCGCCAGACGCTTAGGATTGTTTTGCGGCGGCGGGAGGGAAGAGGGGGGGAGGTGGTAGTGGAGGGCGGGATGACTTTGCTAGTGGGGTCCCAGAGGTACCAGTCTTGTTTCGCCCCGTCTAGGGATTTTTTGTCGTAAGGGCGGCGGCGGCAAAGGAGGACTGCGAGAAATGCTGTGAGTGTGTTAGATATGTGTGTAAGGGAGAAGTGAGAGGAGGAACAGAGGGAAGTGGATATACAAGCTCTTTTTCCGTGCGTCGCAGTTTCTAGTTGGCCGAATGCCATTCGTCGGTCTACCCATAAGATTGGGTTATTCCGGGGAATTCCCGAAATCGTAGGGGCATGATTAATTGCAGAGCTGGAGGTAAGGTTCGGATCTTTACTATTGGAGGTCTTTTTCTGTGATAGAAACTGCGGAGGCGACAACACATTTGAGACTGTCCCGCCAATCGTTATTTTCCAATTCACACACAATTCAGAGATTCGAGGTGGTTCATACCAGGCCGCTGCGACGACGGCTTCAAGACCATCGCCGGAGGTGGCACAACCGGAAGCTTGGCCTCACTCTTCATCATTTCCTTCTTCACTTCCTCATCCTCTACATTCTCCCTCTCTTTCTTCCTCTTCCCCGTGGAAAGAATCTCCAACCCGCGTATCAAGAGACAACTACTTTCACCGTGGGTCACCGAGTTAGCACCCGCCCATCCATTACCCCATAAAGGCGAAACATACGGCAACTCCGCCTCTCCACCCCCGAACGTTGGCTTAACAACATTAAATCCGCTCCCGACTGGACTCCTACACCTCCGCTTACTTGGCGACGAGGACCAAACCTCGTCTCCACCGTCCTCAGCTTTAGGCCGCCGCGCCTGCTTTATGACCTCGTAGTTTGTTAATCGCACAAGGTAGCCCTTACAGAGCTTGTTGCTGGAGACGAGGTCGTGAAGGTTTTTGTCCTGGAGGAGGGCTGATGGTAATCGAAAGGTTAACTTGTGCCGAGTACTTGTAGAGGAGGAGAGAGCGGGAAGGTAATACCATGCGTCCAATAGGCTGTATCTGATAATCGCAACTTTGCTGCAGATTTAGCCCTAACTTCCCCAGGCTCATGCTGAGTGGGGGTGGGAGTGGTGGCATAGTCTTTTAATTGGTAGTTGGTGTCGCTGTAGACCAGACTTGCGTTCGTGACTTGTAACACTGGCTGCGGGAATTCTGAAGATGGATTTTTGGAATTGAGAATGTTTTGGAGGACGATTTTGACAGCGGGGGGCTGCATTACTGCGGCTGTGGCGGTAGGTAGTACCGGTAGTGGTGGTGGTGGTGGTGGTGGTGGTGGTGATCTCCTCAAGGAGTAGAATGTGGGGGGAGAGTGCTTGGGATGTGACAAGCAAAACGCGTACGGTAAGTTAAAGTGTGGTGGGGTGAGATTCGCAGTACCATAATTTACGCGTGCACTGAAGAGGGTTGATATCATGGTGGGAAATGTTATTATAAACCTGCCGGTATTGCACCGCACGATACAATCGGGCTTGCCCTATCGATAAAACCTCAACCAGACCATTAAAACATTTACGCTATACTACAAGTTTGATATATATATATATGCGGGGGAGGGAAGAAGGGAAACAACTGGGAACATTGATCGAGCACACTAAGATCTAAACATCAATCTCCATGTCATGCTCAATCTGTGCCCTATTCTTCCTAGCATTCTGCGCTTGAAACCACTTCTTCTCCCAACCATTCCCCCGGTCGACACCATCCCACCTATGCCCGGGCAAGATCCCATACCTATTCGGCGGTGCAGCGCCCTGATATAGTGGCCTCCCTGTCTTACTAACCCCCTTCTTCTTACTACTCAGAAACGCCATCGCAGGATCATTCCAGCGATCCCGCTCCTTCAATTCCTCGTTGAGATCTTTATCATCGGCGTAGCGCGCCATGGGCGCATACTTCGCGTCTTCGAGTTCCTTCTTCCTTTCGGCCTTCTGCACGAGCTGTACATCGCCCTTCAAGTGCTCCTCCAACTTCCGCTGCTTAGCCTCCTCCTCTTCTAGTTTCTTCCTAGCCTCGGCACGGGCCATGGCGACGTTGATTATTCGTCCTGAGGCATCGCGGTAGATGGTCTCTTGCCCTTTCCCGCTGGTCTCTGGATCTTCCGCTGCGAAGCGTGCAGCTTCTGCTTTCCGCTGGCGCTCCAGTTGGGCGGCCACCTGTGCGGCAGTTTGCAGACCGGCGTGGGCGCCGCTGGACATTTTTTGTATTGTCGTGGGCTTTTCATCCCTTCCTTCGACGATCGCCGGTTGGTCTTCTGGGTTCTCTGGCTTCTTTGCAGATACCATCGCGTCAGCGGCGGCAGCGTCATTGTTGCCCACCGATGTCCAATTCGATTTTGTTGTCCGGCTAAAGGTTTTTGTCATTTCGCCAACTGTGAACCAAATTAGTGAACCGAAGGACTGGCTGACTGACTGACCGACTGACGGGGAGTAATTACCCCCCGTCAAGGTTTTGTACATAAGAATAGTGATATCGAGATCATGTGTGTGTCTATATCTGGGCAGTGTGTAGGACGGGGCCTCATACTTGTAACTGGATCATCCTCATCCCCATCCTCTTTGTTATTATCCCAACCCAGCACATCGTCGTCCGCAATAACCACGCCGGTCTCTTTGCGCTTCCGCTTCTTCGTCTTCTTCTTCGTGGGGTCGTCTTTCGTTAGGTATCTTTGTAGGTATTCTGCTCGGGACATTGCTTGCTTGCTTTGTCGGGTTTTGGTTTGTCTCGGCGAGAAGCTTGTAGATAGCTTTCTTTCAAAATGTTTGGTTCTTGCAAGGGAGAGCATCACATGTGTGCATTAGTCAGCGGCAGCCTTGTTGGGCTGTTTCGTGTGACGGCAGGGTTGCCAGCTTCGACTAGATAGGGTTGTCATGCAGAAGCATTCCGGCCCTGTCACTCGGCGGATCACCGCAAGCCTACCGAAGAGTCACCGATTGCTTCAGGGCCTTAAGTTAGAAAAAATCCACAAACGAAGGCCTAAAACTTCCTCCATACAGTACGGTACGTATCATACCCGGCATCACACGTTTTGCACTCTCATCCCTCCTTTTACTCCGGGTTCTACCGTACCAGTACCCGACTTTCGCCCCTTCAAGACTTTGCTCAACCTGCTGCGTATCATAGCTAGCTACGGCAGCTGCCTACAGTATGCCCCAGTCAGATGAGGCTACAGCCTTCTTTGAAGCCGTCTATATGGCCGTCCAGGTACTCATCTCCCCCCTTTCGGCCTATGACACAAGTACAATGTAATATTCTAGAAGTCTAAGCTGCACCTTTCATTTTTTTTTAAAAAAAAAACGCAGGAAATACCTTATGGAAAGGTAACTTCGTACGGCCACATCGCCCGCTTGATAGGAAAGCGTAAGTAGAGCCCAAAAAGAACCCAAAACACCAACCAAGCAAATTCCTTTGGCCTTAGCATAGCTAATATTCATGTCTTCCAGCACAATGTCCAAGGTCAGTACATACAGTGTCATGCAATACCCCCCGAAACTTTCCAAATAAAAAATCAGGGAACGAATGAACAAACAAACCTTCTCCTCCTCCCCAAAGCAGGCAAAAGTATCATTCATTCATTAACTTATTAACTCATTCATACGTGCTACAGGCAAGTCGGTCAAGCCTTAAAGCACCTCCCAACAGACCCAGCGAACACGTTTCACCATGAAAATGTCCCGTGGCAGAGGGTTATCGCAGCTGGCGGGGTAATTCCTAGACGGTACTTTCCCTCCTGTTCTCCCATCCTTCTTCCTTGACTTCACCTTGCCTCACCTATCCGTTCGTCGCCCTATTATTGCCCCAATGAAATGCCGGTAGCTCGCCCTGCCTTTTCTGTACTATCTGTATGTCTCTCTGTCCGGTACAGACGTACTGGTACATGCATATATAGCCGGACAGACAGTACCGGTACGATGCAATCGACCCAAGCCCCCATTTCATCCATCTCTAGCGGTTACCCACGGCCTGCCCTGGCCTTGAAATACCGTTCTCAAATATTCCCTCCCCTCCCCAACCCAGAAACCTAACACGAACCCCAAACCCTTCCTTCTCTTTACTAACCTTCCCTTTTATTAACTTGTGACAACTACCCCAGAGATAACCCCTCCGGCGCAGCACGTCACGCCGAGGTCCTCCGCGGGGAGGGAGTGATTGTGACGACAAGAGGGGGAGGGGGAGAACTTCAAGTGGACATGAGTGGTGAGCACGGCTGGTTTCCAAATGTGCTTCCATCCAAGGATGGTGGCGGGGATTGGGTAAGCGAGGAAACAATGTTTCCGGTCTTATTTTAGTGTTCTGGGCCTGTTGGTTACGGTAGTTGGTTGCATCATGCCGATATTGTTTGAGCTGAGGGGGGGTTAAGCTATGGTATTGATTGTACTTGTAGTTGTCGTATTCGTAGTTGGTTGCATCCGGGTTAACTTACCCTATGCTTTCTGTGTTGGAACTGGGTAAATTTTTGAATCGAGGCGGAGTTTTGAATTTGTGAGTGAGTCGTACTGGGTGTCAGGAGCTCAAAGTGATGATGAAGAAGAAGAAGAAGGGGAAAGAAGGTAGTAGAAAGTATGGGAACGGAAGCGAGTGAGCGATGAGTGTGCTCGGTGCCTGCTGAATTGATACACATTTGTTTCTCTTGTTTAATTGAGCGCGTACTGGCACCGGGTGCTGACCAGCCACTTTGGGGCTCAGCTACAACGAAAAAGGGTTGGGAAAATACGTCACCTGGGCAGTGAATGAGAGAATGGGAGAAAGGGTCAAATCATTCGTTCGTTCCAATCGGAGACCACCGTATGATACAGTACCGGTATGACATTCTTGTTACCGTCAGGAAAAAATACAATGTAATTCAGCTTCCACCAACATCCCTCTCAGTGTTTTTATAGTAACTTATTGTAAATGAGCCGAGGGACATTATTACATCTATCATTAATTCTACTTGCAATCGTCCGAAACCCCTCTGCGCTTTACCGATAATAAATGCCTTTCTCTCCAAATCTCCAAAATACCTCTTCTCCCTCCTAGCTCGGTCCCGCTACTCTTGAGGTTGATCCAACCGGGGGAAACCGCGATCTTGCCCAGAAGAAGATAAGGCATGATGGTGTGAAAGGGAAAACATACTTGAGTAGAGAGTAACTTTTTTCCGATCAGGGGGGGGTAAGGAGTGAGAGAACACTTCACAATACCCACCGGTACTCTTCCCCCTACCTGTTTTAGCTTCTCCGGACGTGTTCTTGATCCATTGTATAAATGTTAAAGAATAATAGATGTGTTGTGTATGTAAGTTATGCGAGTCCAAGTGCTCGGCTTGTCGGTTGCTGTGCACGGATGCATCCAGCGATTTCGTTGAATCCGCAGAACCCCCTTCTGTGTCCGTTATGCAAGTGCTAATGCATCGGTGTGTGAAAGTCTGTACGCTCTCGCTCACTTGGTGGTGGTTTGCGTCCAACTTAGTTTCTGGTGGTTGCCGTGAGGCTCGACGAACTGGAAGTACCAGTACGCCACGGGTTGCATCTGCGCTTAAGGCCCATTACTAGTGCAGGCGTCGCCGGGGTACGTGACGAGACCAAGCTCAACACGAGCTTTTTCAAGCCTCCCCCCCAAAAAAATCATAGGTCTAAGTTGGTGGGTGGGATGGGTGATGGGTCAGTCAGGAATGAACGGAAGTAGATGGACCCTGAGCTCGCTCCTTCTGGCTCCCTTCCCTATTCCTGTAATCTGAATCTCTCCGGAATCTTGCACGCAGCTGCTGCCGTCATCGTCTCTGAAAGCTACTCATACTTGTAGCTGAAGCTCTATAAAGCTCCTACCCATCCCAACCCTCCTCTCTCCCTCTTTTCTTCCGCCTTTCTGCCACCCTACACCCATTCTTCACCAATCTGTTGCCCATTTCCCACAGTCTGACTCACCCTCACTCTTCCTCACAACCACTTTCATTCATTCCCTCTTTCACCCTTCACCGGCCTTCACAACACTCTTGCCTACGTCTTAGTTAGACACACGCAAGCTTCCATTCAACAACCACAGCACATCTCGCCTCTAAGATCCCAAACACCGACGAAACCATGGCCAGCGATCTTCCTGCCAGCGATCTTGCTGCTGATCTCAGAGGCCCGGCTGTTGAACGGCAACGCATCAAGGAGGTAAAACTATCTCATTATTCTGGTCGATCAATCCCCATGGCTAACTTTGGTTTTCGTAGCGACGCATCAAGTACCGAAATGTCAATGTGGCTCTCCTTGGGCGGCCTAAAGACCTCTTCTGGCCGGATGAGACCAAGCCTGCTCCCATCTGGAATGACCGAAACAAGTAAGTTCATATGCCTAAGTGCAGGCTGGTAATCAGTACTAACAACCTGTTAAGGTTCCGGATGCCTCGACTAGATTCCCGCAATTGTCATTGTAACGGATGCCGTAGCTGGTGTGCCAGAGAACAGAATAAGAGGAAGGCAGCTGAGAAACTCCATTGGGATGATGAAATCTGTATAGCTCAACAATACCCACTCTCGCCGTCGGCTGAAGAGAGGGGAGACCTCTGGGACGATTCATCTTCGGATAGTGGCTCCATCGAAGGTGTCGCTTATTCGTTCGACCGACAAGGGCCCAGTGCTGGAACGGATACTCTAAGCTATGCCGTAACCGAGGCTGTCAAGAAGTTCGAGAACAAGGAGTTGGCTACCTTGATCAAGAACGAGTACGAGGTTGTCGATTCAAGTGATTCAGATGAGGATTTTGAGCTGGTCTAGATTGAAATGAGAAACGTTCCGCATCGCTGTCCTGGATATATAACTGGATGGAATGTGTAACCGTGACAATGACTATCAGCGGTGATGATTTTGATGTTTGTAGGATTTGAGCCCTTGTTGAGTATCATTTTCTTCTGGTTAGCTGCCTCTTTAATACTTCCCTTGCTTTTGCCTATAGTTTAACTGCCTTTGCGGGCCTCGTACTTGCAGTGGATGGAGCATGTTTATTTTCGTCGTTTATCGTTCATAACTGCTTTTTTTTTTTTCTTCCGCCGTTTGGAGTTTTTTTTGGGGGGGGATGGGTTTTGGTGAAGCACCAGAGCCTGTCGGATCGACTTGGAGTTCTCTTTCTTTTTCTTTCTTTTTCTCGATGGGATTTGATATTTTCAACGGTGTTTGTATGGTGGCTTCTGATGCCAGTCCTGAAGAAGCTTTGCTATGGAGTGGAGGCCTAAGTTATGTCTCTTGATTTTTTATTTGTGCGCTGGGCAGTTTGGTGGGAGCAGTCCTACTGTAAAACCCAGCTCGGATGGGGGGTTAAACCACCATTGGAACCGCTCTCCCCAGATGCTATTCCTACTACAGTAAGATGGGACGGAATTAAGTATAGACTCTATTGACGCCTTTATGGTATTATTTTTGAGAATTTTGATCATTTTTGAGTATCCTGTGATATCTGGCTTCTCTCTTTGAGCATGAATCCCAGCCTGATCCATACTCGAGTACAAGCGAGCCTCAACTCAACTAACATGCCGTGCTCGTATCACACTTGAGAATTTGCTACTGAACACGAAGGCACAAATCGACGCTCTTATTGTCTTTCTACAGCTTTCAATTCTTACTCTTTTTAGTACCCTCCCCCAGCAAAAGCCATTATTTTACTAGGGTCCTATCTATCGAGCCTTCACCAAGCCCACTGTTACCGTATCTTCGCACAACTAGAACCACTCTCGTGGCCACATCCCTGAGAACCCACGCAAAAAAAACACCCCCTGAGCTACAAACATTACCACCCACCACCCTAATAAGAAAATGCGCACCCCGATCCACCTAACCTTTTCCCTAACTCTCTTGCTCTCTCACTTAGCCCCCAGCATAGCATTCAGGTCGCGTCTCACTACTAGTGAGGTGCGTGATGCCGCCCTCTCACTTACCGAGGAACTCTACCAATGGCCTATATCCGCCGAATCCCCGACACCACTGTGCGAGTTGTGGTATCATGAGCGCTCGGCGGATGCCTTGTGCAGCTCTGCCGGCCGCAAGAACTGCGCCATTACTGGCGAGTGCAGTGACGACGAGATTGTTCGTGTGGGGATTATGGATGAGGAGGGTGTGTTTAGAGGGGTTGCTACTACCGGTGTATGTATCCCACTCTCACAAAGATCATGGATGGGGGTTAATGGGATATGAGTGGATGAACGGGTGGGTTGGGAGGAGCAGAAAGCACTCAAAAATCCCGACAAGGCCCTGATAAACATCCGTCGAGATCGCAGTAACCCGACAAAAGTTTGGAGGGTGGAGTTTCAGACGGCTGACACTGTATTCCCGCCCAAACTACCCTCCTCTCTCTTAGTAACTAACTGGGGGATGAGAGCAGCTCGAAGAACTCGACTCAACAACAAACCCAACCCCGGGACCACAGCCATTCTTGAATAAACCAATTGTATTGAACGCCGAGGGGAAGTTGCCAGAGCCAGATGTTGAAAAGACTTTCCTGCAGAAGTACCCTATCCCCTGCACACCGCCAAATCGCGCATCGTGAAACAAAGGCTAACGAATGACTGAATGAACAATAGATACTGGTGGATCCTACTAGCAGGAGCCTTACTCATACTATCCGGTGGTGGCGGTGCGGAATAACCATTTCGCTCTTCTCCCCGCCAAAATCAATGGGGTAATATACCGGGCGGATAGAAGGATGGTTAAGCCTATACACTGCACTGTAGCTCACGCTCTACCATTGTATTGCACTTGCTTGTATGATAAACGCAAGGGACACGATAGATAACGGAAAAAAAGTTTAATACCCGGGCATCAGCGCCTTCCCTATCTTGTCTTGCCATGTTTACTCCTCTCCTCTCCTCTCGGGTTTACCTTATCACGATCAACTCTGCCTATCATAAATCACGTTATGTGATTTTTAGCCTGAAGACTACAGTATAAGTTTCCCCTCGGAGATAACGTTCTTTGCATAATATGCAGCGCAGGCGTGCATCATTGATACGAGTACTGTAGTAAGTAATCCATGCACAGCAGGGCATCCACCATACTCGCAAAAACCAAACGTGCAAAGTTAAGCAGTCATGAACCGTTCTCCCCCTTTCTATCTAATCATTGATCATCACTCGATATGTTCATTAGCTTTTTTCGTCGTGAATCGAGGCAAACAAAAGACAAAATTGTATGATACAGGTACAAGTAGCTTGCTTAACTTAGCCCCCTGCGAGAGATATGCCCCCTAAGTTCACGATAACTCTCTCGTAGGTTGTCGTGCTGCCGGTGCGGCATGTGAGCATCTCTTTGATGCAACCTGTGGTGAGTTGGATGACTATATCCAATGCCTTTTAAGTAAATAAATAAATAATTCGATAATTAGGTGGCAGGAAGGAAGAAAGGGAAAGAATAGAAAAAAAAAAGAATAGGAAATTCTTGCGTACTCGGGGAGTCGAACCCCGTTCTCCCGCTTGGGAAGCGAAAATCATAACCGTTAGACCAAGTACGCATGTTATAAAAAGGATGTTATCTTTGGATTTTGTGTTTGTTCGTTGAAGGATGATACATCTTGGACTCTGTTGATATGGTGACAGTAGCAGTGGTCGAAGGGGGGGAGGGATGATTATCCCGCTTAATATTGCTATGCAACTTGGAATTTGTATCCTGTGATTTTGATACTTTTCTGATTATGCGCTGCTCGGGGGTGGCCACCGTAGTGTACTACTTCATAGTATAGTGACCGTTCGACTGACTGACCACAAGAAGTACTGTTTGTGTAAGGTTGAATTACTCTAGATCTTGCACTGTTTTTCTTCCCTTCTTTCATTTCATCCGGATGCGGTACTCGAGCGCGCAGTGCTAGACGTGTAAGGTGGGTAATCATTGGTTTATTGATCTTTGGAGGGTTTCAAACTATGCATGTATGCGCGCCGTGCCGTTCGTGGGATGGATGGACGGATGGGTGTTTGATCTAGTGGGGTTGAGCGGGGTGGAATGAATTGGCCGGATTGGGTTTTGTTGAGTGGGCCGGTTGGGGAATGAGAGTGGGATGTGATGTGATACCAGGAGCAGAAGTGATAATGATGAGGTTTGTGTGATTTATTTGGTATTGTAAGGTTGTGGTGGCTGCATGCGGATTGCAGGGTACCGTACTGGTATGGTTAGTTAGTGGTTAGAAAGGCTAAAGGTACACAGAGGGAAAGTTACGTCCTGATCGTTTGCAAAAAGAGGGGCTTCATCAATTGTTCGGACTCTAGCAGAATACGGGACTGGAGCACTTCTGATGATAGAGAAACAAATCCAACGTAGACATCACCACAATCTATACTTGACACTTACAAAAAGCTTTCACTACCCCCCTAACTACACAACAGAATAGAACTACGTCTACAACCTCCAAAAAAAGTTTCCTCAACCCCTCGGACAACGCCCAAAAGTCAATGAAACCCAACAGGGAATAAATCAAAAATTAAGCAACCCAGAAGGCCCGAAGACCTTTGGCAGAGGCTCGCGTCCTCGCTGTGCAATGAGGTCGGAGATCCCTGAGTCTCAACTCTTCATGAGCAATCGAGATTGTCGCCAGGTAAGTATGGAGAAGTAAGAGGGGTGTGGGGGAGCGCGGGTTTAAATAGAGATCCGTGGGACGGTGTGCCAAGAGAAATTTGGCCGATCGTAGGGTTTGGGGCTTAGGGTTCTAGGTCAGAAGGGTATAATGATAGGGTGGCGGGGGTTTTGTCTATTATGGTTCTTCACGATGCAGGAGTTATTATTACTGAGATATATTATATTTCAACCCAACTCTTGTTTCATTTTGTTCGCTAGAAATAGAAGCCCTCGTAGATATAAACTAAGCTTGTGATACATTTGACAAAGCAAGGGCTGATAGCCAGCTATGCTGCTAGCCTACATACAAACTTCATGGAAACTCAACCAGGCCTTTTCCTTCTTCACTTTACCCTTCTTCTTGTTGGCTACTTCGGTGGTGTTAGCACTAATTACTCCGTTTGTAGCGCTAGGAGCAGCTTCTTCAACTGGCACTAGACGTTTTCGCCTGACTACCGGAAGTTCGGCCTTTGTCCCTCCAGTCATTTTGTTGCATTTTGAACAGGGGGTTGTGAATAACGAGGTATATGTTCCAATCATTTCCTAGTTAGAGTAGTTAGTGTTTGTCATCACAGGGAGATATGGTCCTATGTTACCAGCAGCATCTGAAGATTTCCGGCATTGGGTCGCATAGTGATACTGCGCAGAAGAGCGGTATAAAGATGAGGGATTGGTTGTTGCTCAGGTTTTTTGGAATTGACAATGGAAGTAACGATGAAGCGACGAGTGCTTGTCGCTGGATCCGACTTGTCCGTCGATGTTGAAGAATTAGTAGATAAGTGCATGTCGATGGTGAAGAGCAGATTAGTTGGTGCTGGTAGTTTAAGCTATACCCGCAAGGTAATGAGTTAATAAATTTGAGCAATTGGAGTATAGAAACCGAAGATCTTACCCTGACAGTTCTATTTCCAGACTCCTCTCCATCGCTGACTTCCACTCCGATGTTCGGGTGCCTCCCTTTGAAATCTCCGATGACTGTGGGGATCTGTGCGTCGGGAGTTTCTATTTCGTCTTCCTTCATTTCATCCTCTTCCTCCTCCTCTAGCTGATCGCCGGCATCTTTCATCTCCGTATCCTCAGGTTTGGGGTCAACCTTCACCTCTTCCTCTTCTTCTTCCTCATCATCCGGCATGAAAGTATCGTGGATTGAGAGTCTCGGTATCCCCTCTGGCTTCTTCGCTCGTGACGCGACTGCGCGATCGAAAATTTCTTTGCCGTTGACCCACGATGAATTGAAATCCAACACCTCCTGTGAGCTGCTTTGAGCTCTACTTGCAAGATCGGCGTAGAATTCCGCAGCTGTGTTGGAAAAAATGTCAGCCTTATCCACCCCGGAGGAGAAATTTCAGCTCACGGGAAGGATATTTTGCAGATAGCGGCTGCGTCAATCGTGGAATAACCGTGCGAAGGCTGATCAACTGTGAAGACGGAAATTTAGCTGGGTATTCTCTCGGCGCTGGGAGCTAATACAGGAACAAACGAACCTTATTGTGAAGATCGTCGAGACGCTTAAGCGAGTCAACGAGTTTCTCATCGCTCCATTCCTTGGAGCCTGCTGGCTGCTGGCTTTGCGGCTGCTGAAGCTGCGGCGGCGGAGGCGCGTTTCCATTTGGTTGTTTCGACATAACGAGATCGTTGAAGGAGATTGTTGTTGGTTGAAGACTCGGGCTGGAATTCCCGTGGAGCAGCGCTGAGCGAGAGATGGGGGAGAGGGATGCAGGTCGTTTCCGAGGGAGTGGCGACAAGCGCCAACAGCTCTATTTAACTTACAAAAGGTTACAATGCTCACAATAGAAATAAAAATTAAAAATTAGCCCTAGGGCCAATTCTGGGGCAGCAGTAGATTTGTACTCGTCTATGGATATATAAAATAAGTTTATGGCATTTATTCCTCCAGTTCATGCAGTGAACATTCCCGTCTACAAAGTGTAGAGGGGCTGCGCTTGCTCAATCAAAAACCCTAGCCCTTATTATGATTTAATGGAACTGTAATGGTCACGGCCCTGGTATTCACTATCGTAACATTATCATACAAAAGAAAGACGCCACAAGATATAGAACTTAGATCAGGGCAGTACCATCCCTCAGGCCCATAAGTCACTTATTCTCCAGTCCATTCAGGCTTCGTCTTATTGATAAACGCAGTCATCCCAGTCTTTTGATCCTTTGTAGAGAACAATGCATGGAATACCCTCCTCTCATACTTCACACCCTCACTCAACCCAACTTCGTAGCTCTGATTGACAACCTCCTTGGCTGCTTTTACTGCCAGTGCTCCGTATCCAGCAATCGTCTCCGCGGTTTCCAATGCTCCCTCAACACATTTCTCGGGAGTCTCAAACACCCTCGCGGCAAGACCCCACCTCTCCGCCTCCTCGGCAGAGAATGCCTTTCCGGTGAGAATCAATTCCATAGCCTTCGCCTTCCCAATAGCTCTAGCCAACCGCTGGGATCCTCCTGCGCCTGGGATAACTCCCAACCTAATTTCCGGTTGGCCGAATACAGCTGTTGGTCCACAATAAATAATGTCGGCCATCATGGCGAGTTCGCAACCGCCTCCGAGAGCATGCCCGTTAACAGCAGCAATGACAGGTTTCGATATTTGGGTGACGTCTGACCACAGCTTGATAAAGTCTTTGCTGTACGCTTCTGAGAATGTTAAGTTCTGCATTTCCTTGATATCGGCGCCCGCGGCGAATGCTCTTTCGCTACCAGTAATGACAATTGCACCGGTTGCTTTTGAATCATCGAATGCGCGAAGAGCGTCGTTGAGCTCAGACATGAGAGGAGTGTTTAAGGCGTTGACCTTCGGACGGTTGAGAGTAACTATAAACTCAAGTATCAGCAATTAGCTTAATTGACGTTCTAGGGGGCTACTTAATACTTACTCTGCCCTACACCCGACCTGGGGGTAGAAACTAGAATGTGCTCATAAGATTTAGAGCTTGAGGAAGACATTGGACGAACGAGACGGGGGATTGCAGGGGAGATGAGGCAGGCAGAAGTAGGTCTAATGAAACGAGCGAACATATTGAATGGGGTGTAGGCTCTTTAAGCACACAGGAAGCGGTCCATGTATCTTGGAAATTGAGGCAATGAATGTTCAAATGTGGGGGGAAGGGAGAGCTCGGGAGGGGGTGGGGCACTCAATGAGCGGAGCGATAAAGTGGTGGGGAATGTGTAAAAAGCCGAGGGAAACACCAAACTGAAGTGGCGACCTTTTTTTGCTTTTAGTGCCGAAAAATCAAGCCATCCCATGAGCACTTTTTGAAACATTCTTGCATTAAATTTTCGAAAGAAAAGGGACAATCCTATTGTTGAAAACCTGTGGCTGTACCGTACTTTCTCAAGGCACTAGCCGCAAAAAGGACACTTCTCACCTTGTGCCTTTTATTCCTTTCATTCCTCGGTAACTCTTCTCGAACTTTGAAATTTTTCTACCTCAGTCGCTCCTTCCAACCACCACTCACAGCTGCGAAATAAACTTCCTCGACATTACAAGTGTCATCACATTATGGATTCCCAACCTCCAGAGCAGACTTTCCCGGCCGCATTCAGTGCTCATACCTCGCGCTTCACTCGGGTCAGTTTTTGCTTCCCCTTTATTTGATGAACATGGGATTGGTCGTGATGCTAACGTGGCCATCTGATTTTGAGCCCTTGCAACAGACGTACCAAACATACCTTGATAAGGTCACCCCGTTTACTACTTATCGATGGATCGGAACAGCTGTATTGCTCTTGATCTTTTTGGCGAGAATCTTGCTAGCTCAGGGATGGTATATTGGTAAGATTTGCCCCCCCGAGACACGCTGCTCTCGGATGTCTCGCCCTTTCTTCTTTTCTGGTCACCACTGACGGATGACTCAACAGTCTGCTACTCTCTCGGCATTTATCTTCTGAACTTGTTCCTCGCCTTCCTCACACCTAAATTTGATCCTTCTCTTGAACAAGATGACGAGCTCGAGTCCGGAGGTCCGAGTGCTTTGCCTACAAAGCAGGATGAGGAGTTTAGACCCTTTATCAGGAGATTGCCGGAATTTAAATTCTGGCACAGCGCTACCCGAGCCATTTTCATTGCATTTGTCGCAACCTGGATTCAGGCAACTGACGTTCCCGGTTGGCGCCCCCCATTTATCTATCTTTGAAAGTGTCAGGCTAGCCACAGAGTAATAGGTTAACTTATTATCACACAGTGTTCTGGCCCGTCCTTGTTATTTATTGGATTCTTTTGTTCACCCTCACCAGTATGTGCCCATTATCTCCCCATTTGCTAATGATACCTTGCTAACCGCAGTGGATTTATTGTAGTGAGGAGGCAAATCCAGCATATGATCAAGTACCGTTATATTCCCTTCAGCTTCGGAAAGACCAGGTACGCCAGGTCTTAAATTTCAAGTAGGCCATTGCTAGGGTGTCTTATCAGAAGGGATGCTTGGGTGGGATACGTGGTTTGAGGAGTTCGGGATTTGGGTTTACATGGTACCTTTGCTTGAATAAAAGGAGCGGGGATGCAGAGGGAAAGGTCATGACCAACGAAAAGCTGTGTACTGTTCACTTATTAATGTTGGGTGGTAATGGGCCATCATGCCTATTTTTACTGTTTTGGGTTCTGGATTTTTTTGCCGGCACATGTTAGAGATTCGACCTGTAATTTTTCTATTTCTTTTCTGCTTTTCCATGTTTTCATGTTTGAGCCTTGGATCTGTAGAGCGAACGTGCCAGGGAAGCCCCTTCACATTTTATCGGGGCTGCCATCGGGCATATGGTCTTAGTTTTATTCTAATGGTATGGGTTAGATGATATAAACTGCCATAGTTGGGCCCGTTTGGGGGCTAGAGAACCATTCATTAGACAGACACGCGCACACGCACACACTCACACTCGAGATTGTGAAGTGTCCTGGGTGTGCTGAAAAAGTGGTTGTGCCTTTCCTGCTCTTCCCTCCCACAGGGCTCTGGGATTGGCCCAACCGAGGCGGGAGATCCACTGATATGCTTAAGCGATGGAAGCTTTCAGGCTTCTAATTCTGGTGTGCTAGAGCACAGAATGTTACATACCGACAAGGAATGTCAAATGTGGGTTACAAGCACAAGTGTTATCTGATATGGTACCCGGGAGTTTATTCTTCCCATTTCTATGTCTGATGAACATATTTTCGCTCGACCTATAAAATAGGTGTCATACAAGCAGTGTGGGTAATGTAACCTCGAGATTGGGGTGATCCGAGGAAGGAAGCAACAGGGATCATCTAAGATACAGTAAGTCACCGGTACCGCACCGCTATAGCGCGAATATATACAGTACCATGAAAGACAAAAATAGCCAAAATCCTCCTCGATGTGCAAGGAGGTGGAAAAAAAGATTATCATGACCCGAAACGAAGCCTGCTGGGGAATTATTACTACTTTTATCATGGCATTTCTTTCCCCCTTTTCTCCTGGTGGTTGAGTTGTCCGGCGAGCCGATGAGATGTCAGCTGGCTGGTTGGCTGGTACTGTGCTCGCAAAGTACTACAGTACCGGTATCTGAAAATGAGACAAGGTTTTCTGGCTGACATGATGGTTGTGCAATAATATCTGTATTTTCAGATAGTTATTGCAAGATACAAGTAAAGTACGGTACGGTAAGGATTACATGCGATACCGGTGCGGTGGTTGGTGGTAGTGGTGGTGGTGATCGGTGGCACGAAGGGGC
>QOVD01003440.1:0-11090 GCA_003521225.1 Tuber microsphaerosporum | reverse complement strand
ATACCCTTCCAAGACGACCCACTCCCAACGAAGCTGGCCTCGCCGCTGCCAACTCAGACTTCAACTGTCATGACGACCCCTCCTCCGAAATCGCCTGCATCAAGAACCACATCCGTGGAATCCAAAACTGGAGCGAGACGATCAACGATACCAACCCCATGGGGGATATGCTAACCCGCTTGAATGAGATCGCCGAGTTTCTGGACTTTCTCATGGAGGGTACCAAAGAGGAGAACGAGGCGGACGACAACTATATGAAAAAGATGATCATCGAAGCCCGCGAGGAGGTGGTTGGCATCGGGTTGAAGGCGAAGAATATGGAGGTTGTGCAGAAGAACGAGGGGTTGGATTCGAGGAAGTTGGAGGCTATGGTTAAGATGCTTGTGGGGAAGATGGCGGAGGAGCCGGTGCTGGGTGATGGTTTGTAGGCTGTGTGGGAGGATGGGCTGGGCTGGGCTTCTCTGGATGGCACTTTAGAGCAATAAAGTCTCTTTTCTATAAGTTTGTGTGGTTTGAGTATTTCTTCTGGTGATCATGAATTTGTGTGATTTTTCGGTGGCTGAATGAGAGGAGGTCTTTTTGAAAAAAAGGAGAAAAAAAGTCAGTAAATAAATTATCTTGATTTGGGAAAGTTGAACCGGCCTGATGTGGGTACCTCCTTGCCAAAAGGTGGCTTATACATTGTTGTCTATAGTACGTTTAGTGAGCCGCACGAGATACTATAGTGTGTTAAATGTCTATCGTACCAAGAAAGGATTGCCTACTACTCGCGATAGCAGGCACCTTACCACCTACTTACATTAGTAGTTCATGAAGGGGGTAAGTTAGTGATGTGATGCATCTTGCGAATGATACACTATGAATGGGTGGTAAAGTAGCGGGCTGAAGATTTTAAGTATTGTAAACCTCTGGACTGGGCTCACTGCGGCTGCCTATTCGATTTTATCTTCTTCTGTTTTTAGCTTTTCGCTCTAACTGTTTTGCTCAGGTCTGCTGCATATATCATACCGAGAGCTGTACCGCAGGCGTGTTCTTGGTGTTGCTAGAGTTGAGGACCTTCTCGCAGTAGGTTATCGTATTCAACAACTTGAGAATGCAGTTCTCTACCTGCTAAACCGTGTTCGTGAGTCGAGAGTGAATCAAACTACCGAGTATCCACAAGTATCGCTATGCACCGGTTGGGAGTCAATTATCACCCCCGAGAAAAAATTCTTGTTACGGTGCCACCGGTTAGCAGATTCCTAGCCACATCAGTCCGAAATTTTTTCATGTCAATCGCATTGTATCCAGAGGGGCATGGGCAGTCAGCTGTTTAGCACAACCATTTCAAGGTTACTTCCATCTCCCTGGTGGGGTACATAGCTCCCTGGTGAATTCTATAAACCCATTTCATCAACTACCACCCCTCACTATTACCGGAAGAATCTAACAGGGCCTACCACGGCGCTGAATCCCCTGCTTTTCCAAGCCCGAAGTGCAATATCTGGGCAATCTTCTTTTGGGGGTAGATGACTGTGTATGCAGCAATTTAGTACAAGGGTATCATAGTTTTGACTGTAGAAGCAATGTCAGTAGAAAGAAGTTGGAGAGGCAGTATCCAGCCTTGCTGGTATTAGAGGGAAGGATGGTCGATGTTGTTCAAAAGTAAAAATTCTCTCGCGATCACTGGTCCGCCAGTAGTGATATTATATGTCTAGGCAGCAGTTGTGTGCATAGCCAATAGAGTCTAGGTTTCAGCTCCGCAGGCGTATGAGCCGCTTTCACGGTATTCTGCGGGTGCCTGATGAAAACCTTCGGGCATGCGGAGGTATTGGATAGCTCTCATTCTCAGGGGATGGATCTAGGGGCTTGTTTATTACCACCCCCTCCTTTTTTTTGCCCCTTCAGTTTAGAATGCTAGTCCGCTTGGTTTTGTTATACCGCAAAGTCTAAACAGATGCCTGTTAGGAATCACGGATAAATATGTTCCCTGAAATCTTGTTTTTCAGTGTCATATATAGCTTTTTATGATGGGCATAGAGAACATGGAATGTCTCTCTTTCACACTTGATGCAGTTGCGGGCGGTAGCTATCTGGTTTTGACTAGGGGAGACAGGGTCGAGCGGGACTTTTTAGTGGAGGTTTATTCCCGTTCGGTGTCGATTGAGTAGGCTGATTCCTCAGTTTCTGGTTTTGTTTCTAATGTGAGGTGCCTCCGCACAATACTAAGGATGTCTACATCCGCACTACTCCTGCCGCTCTCCTCATCGCAGGAAGAAGAATAATTCCAATGCACTAATTATTCATAGATACGACAGAAGTTGGATAGGAATGGGAGAAGGACTAATTTTCCAATTCGAGTTTGCCAGAGCATGTCGAGTCACTCGATTGTTGACATAGTATTCTCTTTAGACGGTAGCAGTAATCAGCAGAGGTAGGCTTCGGGGTGTGAATGACGTAGAATAAACTTTGAGGGATTACTTTATGCTTGAAGCATGGGGGATAAAAGGCGTGTCGATCGTTGGATTTGGATTCGACACTTCTAAATCTTTGGCCTTGGTTTCATTGATGTTCAAACGATCGGTTGGGCTGCTGTACCGTAGTCCGCGCGCCGTTATGAATCGTGCGCAGTAGCTACAGGGGGAGCACTGGCTGTAGCAGTCACCAACTCCGGGGCCCATGACTAGGAAGCTTTCCGCTTGGTTCCCGTGCGCCTCTTGATTCTGGTTGATATCTGGCCTAACCAGGAGTATAACCCGTTGTAACCAATACATCTCTTGCTCACATCCTTAGCAATGGCAATTAGTCTGCTCCCCACTAAGGTCACCGTATAGGGACGCAGGGTTCATGTAACAATGTGATACCGGGGCCAGCACCCCCGAAAACCGAAGCGTATCTCCGCAACTAGCGTTCAGTAGGAGTCTCACGGGGATTGTTAGGTTACATTATCGTTCTTATCTCCGCTATCGGAAGCTTTTCGTGATGCTGAGAAAAAAGGAATGAAAAGGGGAGCAAGAGTAAGGTTTGATTGTTGGCCATGAGAGTTCATCTTCCGTTGTTTAGATGCTAAACCTATCTTATACGGAGTAGCGTAATAATTCTGTCTGAGCCGGTGGCTCTCGAATTCGGGCTGGTAGCGCGGGGGCCCTTTAGGATGTAGTTGTGTACAGCATCCAGAGGTGGACTATGAGGTGGCTAAGATAGGCGAGGCGGCCGCCACTATTGAGGACTCAAATAACCACCTCGTATTCCTTCTCGTACTTATGGGAATACTTAGAGGGATTCCAGCGTTTGTGGATAGTAGTACTAGTATCGCATGACCACTGCCGGAGGAATTGCTTGTGGGAGAGTAGAAGTTTTGGATTTCCGCGCGTTCTGGGTTCACTGTCCCGCAGGTACATGGCATAGAAGTCTCCAAACACATTATGACACATTCCATTCTGTGAGGATTTTTTTCTTGCATTGGAGGGCTTGTGTATGCAAACTCATCCTGCAGATGTTGACCCTCAATGATTCTCTGTGTTGAAACCGTATCACTATTCCCATTCACGGAATTCGTTGATTTAGACTCGCCCTCATCAACAATAGCTACTAGTAATATTCAGGAGGAGATCAACGAAGCCTAGTAAGACTAGCCCCGACCTGGGGTCGCCGTAGCCGTGGTGCCTCCGGTTCCGCCCGATTGTGAGAGAGAGGGGGAGTGGGTTCGTCAAGTGATCATGTGGGCTAGGCACCTGTCGACCCGGTTTTCGCCGCAGACTAAACAACACTGGATTCCATGGAAGCCAGCAAAGCTATCCGGCATCTCTGTGTATTTCAACTCTATGCATACCCCTTAATATACCTTTGTGCCGTCCTTTTGTTGACCATGATATTTCTCAAATGAGGGCTAATGAACTTGGTGTCGATCCTTGGGCCTGCGAGCAAGTGAGAATGTTGCGCCTTTGGATACAGAACGTCGTGCATGCAGCACTTGTGTGATGACCTCGTAATAGCAGAATCTCTGTCGACCTCCCGTCTCAACAATGTTTCTTGGGTTACCCCCTAACTTTAGCCCCGCTCCTGTTCTAGCTCTCTTAGCCAGGTGGAGACAAAATATCGCCTGGCCAGTCTGAGTGTTGGGGAATGAGCTAGTGGGCTTTGAGTGGTGCTCCCTTTGGCCAGCGGGGTGATCGAAGGGGTGTTGTTTGTTTATTTTCGCCTCGAAAAAAGACTAGTGTTGCCTTGAGCAGTGGGATGTTCTTTGCGTGCAGGAATTCCGCGGGAGAAGGGATTTGGCTTTTGGTTTTGTCCTCTTTTACTTATTCCGCGCTGGAGGTGTCTGTGGAGGGGGAGGAGTTGGGTGGGGGAGAGAAGTTGATAGTACCGCGGAGTATCATCTATGTCCTGCTGATTTAGGGGGCTTCAATCTTGCACCAATTCAATCTTAGTTTGATGGCAGGAAAATTTCATCCATCTGCTCGAGTTAATTGTCTGAGGGCGATCGTTGGCTTTGGGTATCTGTCGGAGAGTACTATTGGTCCGGTAATGCGTGAGGCTCTCCGGGATATATAAGGCTAAGCCCATAGCCACACACACTAGTACTACACCCCCAAAGGAATACGATCAGCTATCGTACTAAAATACCTAGATTAACGAGTTAGAAGCTATACCATAGTTGAGTCCAGGCTTACAAATTTTTCTTGCGAGAACAACGATATCATCGGGGCACCACTTGCCCAATTCAGTATTCCAATAAAACCCCCCGAAGGCAATTACCTTTATGAGGTAGATCGCTTCTGCCTAGCCTATCGCACTACCGGCCTTACGTCATACGTTATAGAATGGCGGGCTCTGTCGTGTGTGCTGTATAATAAGACCCTTGTTTCGCAGTATTTCTCGGCTGGCGAGTGATAAGTCATGATGATAGTGTGTTACATATTGACCCAATTCATTTTAGAAAGCTTCCGCTTGAGGATATCAAACACTCCCAGGGGGTCGACGATTAGACCAACCGTTGCTGCCGCCCCGCGAACGGTGCCGTTGGATCATTCCGTTTCCCTTTTGTTTTATTGAAGCGGCTATTCATCCAATGGGGGGAGGTGGAACAACATCTCAGATAAGCCAAATAAAGATATACTATTTCCCGTGGGTCTGGAAATTGGGCACGGGCAGATATGGAGGGTGAGGTAGTACATACTAACAGAAGAGAGGGGCTTTCAAAATATGCCTTGCTGAGGTATCTTTGAATCTTTACTCGTAATTTCCTGACTCTTGTAAAAACGACTGCTATTGCATATGGGAAAAAAATTGGCCGGAGCCTCAAGATTTTGATGGTATGTAATAGTAGTCGTTTTTACGAACGTTAAGAAATTACAAGTATTTCAGGCGTCGTTGACGCGTGCAGATGCTTGCGTTGGAGTCATTATGGATCACTCGATTTCGGGCTCAGATTCACCTGGACAGGGAGTACACTAGATGCTAGGGGCTCTGTTGAGAATTCTGGGGATCTCTGGTCCAATCCTTCTCTGGAACTGAGTATAGCTTACCCCTTGTAAAGGTCTATCGCAGGCAATTGCAATATCGGTACTTCGACGTTTTGCTTGGATAATGCTCTCTCCCCTTCTGGGTTGCATCCAAGCTAATATAGGTATTTGTGGCTTCCTTCCCCAGCTCAATCTTGAGTTTGATTCCTCTAGCCTCCTAGCCTCGCTGGACCTTTACGAAACGCCATAGCAGCTTAATCGTGGGTGTTTACCGAGTACCAGTATCTCAGGGCGGTGAGAGAATTATCGCCATCCGAGTACTGACTCCTCTGATCTGGACATAGGAAATGTTTTTTTTTGCGGTTGTTATTGTTCTCTAGACGCTCTGGTGGCTTATGCCTGCCTGCTTTAGCGGTACGACAAGTGTGTGATAGGGGATCGTCATGTTTTGGATTTCCGTGAGTTATAGTATCGGTGCTGTATTCTAGATTGTAGCTAGAGTTTGAATCGAGTATTATGGCACCGGTATGCTGCAGGTGGAATTGCTTATTGGTGTCCAGGGAGTTACGAATCTTACGATTATACCGGTACTTACGCACCAGTTACGGTAACGAAGGTTGTTCCGATTGGGAAACTTCGGGGTACTGAATCTTAGTTTTCTTAAGAACAAAAATCGTTTATCCTTGTGGCATATTCGTCAGGATGGGAGGTAACTTATTCATTATCCATGGCCCCACCGATCGCAGTGACACAGCAGTAAACACTTGATCAACCTCGTCCTCTGGCCAATCCACATTCCTCTTGGCGCATGACTGGCCCCTCTTTCCTTTCTTTTTTGGTAGGTAGTGTTAAGATAAGACACCTTTAGATAAGCTGATAGTAACGGAAACTTTAGTGGTAACTTTTTCGGGGCTGGGGGTGAGATATGATGTGATATGATGTTATGGGATAGAGGAAGAACCTAAGTAGGGGTGTGTTTGTCATTGTTTGCTCGGTTCGTGCAGTACCATAGAAGATGAGACTCGGATTGAGGGATGGAATGAGAAGTGTGCCCCGCTTACTCCTCTCATCCATTGGATTGTGAGCACTGATTGTCTGGATTTTGGGAGTATAAAGGGGGTTAAGAGGTACCATTTTTTTCCTTCAACATATTGCGATCGAGCTTTCCTCGTGGCACGCCAGATCTTCAATCAAATGCCCTTTTATTTTATTTTACACAATTAGTCATGGGCACTGGACCAATTCGGACTGCCTTGAAGGTAGACTTTAACAAGTCTGCCCAGGAACAACTGTACTTTCACGTAAGATTTAATTCTCTAATGGCGTTTGGCAGAAAACTGATAAATACATAGAACCGCTGGCATCCAGATAGTACTCTACCCCTTGACCCTTTGGCCCTACTATGCCTCTTTGCCCTTTTGAGTTGCTGGTGCTAACCGACAAATATAGTTCCTACTGTTGGAAAGATTACTCCAGGAGAAGTTGTAAAGGTGGAATGCGTTGACTGTGCTAGCGGCCAAATCCAAAACAATGATTGTGCAGACGATGTGAAGGATTGTGACCTTACACAGCCACATTATCTCTCGGGGCCCTTCGAGATTGAAGGAGCGGACCCCGGTGACGTCTTGGTCGTTGAGATTCAAGATGTGCAGCCATTCGAGGACAGACCCTGGGGGTTCACCGCCGTGTTTGACAAGAAGAATGGAGGTGGATTCCTGGACGACCATTACCCGCAGGCCGCAAAAGGTATAGTAAATACTTCTTCCTACCACCTACCTATCTTAGAGTTAACGGCTACGATAGCAATCTGGGACTTTGAGGGTATTTTCTGCTCATCTAGACATATCCCGCACGTTCGATTTCCAGGCCTAATCCACCCGGGAATCATGGGCTGCGCACCATCTACTGAAGTACTAGTAGAATGGAACCGCAGAGAATCTGAACTGGTCTCCGTGAACACCCTTGACCGGGTAGTAGCAGAACTTCCGCAGCCCAAGAACGTCCACGCAGGCTCTGCCCCGAAGGACCTGAAAGCGAAGATTGGCAGAGAAGGGGCGAGAACTATCCCCGGACGCCCCGAACATGGGGGAAACTGCGATATCAAGAACCTTAGCAGAGGGTCGAAAACCTACCTTCCAGTTCACGTCCCCGGTGCAAAGTTTTCTGTGGGAGATTTACACTTCTCGCAGGGTGATGGGGAGATTAGTTTCTGCGGGGCTATCGAAATGGCTGGAATCATCACTTTTAAGTTTGAGCTTATGAAGGGGGGTATTCAAGAGCTTGACATGAAGAGCCCGATCTTCATCCCCGGCCCTGTGGAGCCACACTTCAGCCCTGGCCGAATGCTCACTTTTGAGGGGTTCTCTGTGGACGAGGCTGGAAAACAACATTACATGGATGTCACAGTTGCCTATAGGCAGACTTGCCTTAGGGTGATTGAGTATTTGAAGAGGTTTGGATACTCGGGTGAGCAGATTTATCTGCTGCTGTCTTGTGCCCCGGTTCAGGGGCATGTTGCTGGGATCGTTGATGTATGATAGATTATCACCTAGTGGGGCAGCGACAATGTATGATTCCATGCTAATCGAGAATTATAGATTCCGAACGCTTGCACCACTATGGGTATCCCAATGGACATCTTCGACTTTGACATATCCCCCGGCGCGCCGGTCCTGAAGCTGGATATGGGCTCCTGCGCGTACACTTCTGGCAAGAAGTGAATTCTAGCTATGGGTACCATGGTTCTATTTTGGGCGGGGTCTGTGGTTTTGAGAAGTCACGTTTTTATCTTTTTTCTTCAATTACGTTCTGCTTCGGGCAATCAATAAATAATTAAATTTTCGTGCACCGTGCTCCATACAACAGATAACACTCACCCCCTGAGAAACTGGGTCTACATCCTGGAAACAGAATATTCTCAAGGTCCTATGTTGAATTCACACAATATTTGAGATAATAATTGTAAATTATATTATGATAAACATTCTGGTAAAATGATTGAAGATATTAGGTATTCAGAGCATATTATCCTCCTTGGGGGTGGCGAGCTTTGGTGGTCAAGGGCTTGTACTGTTTGTTTTGCTGGGGATGGAGAGTGATGAGCAAATCTGCGGGGGAGGCGGTTGTACCCATGTCGACATACGGTAAAATACCGTGCCAAGAAGCGCGTAATGGCTTTCTGAGGTTTGGTTTGTGTGGTGTGTTGGTGATCGAGGGCTTTAAGTTAGCCCCTCTGGCGCTGAGGACCACAGGTACGATTCTACAGCGTCACCTTACCGACGTTCGTTTTTTCCGTTTCTATACTCTAGGATCTTGCAGTTGAGTTGGTAAGTTACTGGTGCTGTGGGCGGTACATGAGTGCCGGGCTTAAATTCCTGGGCTAAAGGGAGGACAGTGCATAAGCTTATCACTAGAAGTCACTCGTGTGCAGTTTCTAGTTATCATAGATGTTGGCCATGCGGGACATAGTCTTCTTTCAGATAACTCACATCACTTGAGAGGATTGGCTTAATAAGTTGGAATAGGTGAGTGTGAATTAGTCAAGAAGGATGCTCATGTGTATTTTGACTAATTACTCGAAACTTATAAAACTTTAAACTAGGAGTATACATAGTATGTGGCTGTCCCCCTGATAAAGGAATCCTCTCTTATTGTAGCCATGAGAGTCGAGTTAATCAAAAAAAGTCCATACAATAATACATCCCATCATTGGCTTGGGCACACCATTGAGAACAGCAAAGGCCCGGACTAGATACCTCGCAGGCTTCACCGGGGGCTGCACAGGTTGGTGTAGGCGGTGGCGGAGGTGGACAGCATTGCTTCGCCACCGTACACAGCACCTCTTCGAGTACACCTTTGCAGAGTACTTTAATGTGTTAGTGTGCTTCGCACACTCTCATGATGAGGGCGAAAAGGGGGGGGACTTACGCTTATTCTCGGAGTGGAGGTTTCTGCGCTGGACCGGGGTCGATTTGAATTCGGCTGGCAGAGCACGGGGTTCATGATCTCCGCGAGTATCGAGGGTGGGAGGATTAAGTGGGCTTGCATGGGAGATGGTTGCGAGGAGGACGAAGAATGTTGGTAGGAAGATATAGAGAGATTTCATTATGGAAGTAGCGAGGGAGAGGTTGGGTAGTTTGGGACTTTGGTTGGGCCGTGCTGTTGGCTTTCTAGGAAGTACAGTAAGGGGGGGGGGGCATTGATATAGACCGGACCACCACCTCCAGCGCTGGGGGTTTTTTACTCTCTCGCAATAGGGGTATACTGGTACCGCATAAACTGACGAGGACCACGTTCAAATAAGGGTTTTACCCTAATTTTGTCTCGAAATCGCAATAAGACGACATAGGCTAACTATTTGTAGCTAGGAATAATCCTTTTAGGGCTCTTCTATTGACGCAATCGTAAGTTTCACCTCAGCTGCTCCTTATTTCAACGCACTAGAGCCTGGACGGTCTCGCCAGCTTATGCGGGTGCCAACAAAAATCGGAAAACTGCTGGCGCGGCCGAGTATTTCTGCTGACCTAGTAGATATCTCTATGGAGACAGGTGTTGTGTTTTCAGATATAGGGTCATGTCTCACCAGAACCAAGCCAATTTTCCAAAAGCGAGTGAGTCTATTAGGGTAAAACTGCCAGATGGTATGTTCCACTGCCGGAGGCTTTGGGGATGTTGCCGCTGCCCTTGCCCGGGGAGATCGTTACCGCCGATGTGTCCCAGGTTGAGGCAGGTGGTGACCCACTGGGGTAGTGTCACCTGCCGTTCGGCGTGTAACATCTCCAGCCCATATTGAGGCAGGCGCCGGTGGGTTGTTAGTAGGCTCGGCTTTGGGTCGCTTTGTAGGAATCTGACCTCCAAGAGCCGCGAGGTTGGGTTTCGGTTTGCTAGCGTCCCGTCTCTGAAACTCATGTTACTGCACCTCAATGGAAACTGTGCCAGCTCCATGGGCCTTGACCAAGTCTGGCTACAAGCGCAAGTTCTTGTAGTTTCTTGTTAATCTATTCCTGCAGAAAGGTATGTTGTAGTAAGGGGGAGTTGTTTGCTAACAGATGGGCAAGGGGTACTTGCTTGCTAACAGGTAGGCAGGGTGGGATTGTTTGCTAACCGCGGGGCCAGGTGTGGTCGTTATGACTTGAGAATGGATTTAGGGTCTTGGTAGTACGCATTGTGAATGCTTGAGTAGCAGTGGGTATGACTCGGAGATTGGCCTTGTAGTAGACGATAAATGAGCGTTAAGAGTATTGATGCTTGTTTGCTAACTGGCAGGCAAGTTGGAATTGGTTGTGTGAATGCTTGAGTAGCAGTAGTTATAAGATTTACCTTGTGGTAGGCGATAAATGAGAGTTAAGAGTGTCTATTGGGCCCGTTGTAGGCTAAGGGGGGTAATTTGCCCTCTGCTGAGGGGAATTGTGCTATGCAGTGGTTGCTACCATATCATATGAGTAAGGCTCCCGTGTTTCATCATGGGAGTTGAATTGCGGTGTTAGGCACATTGGAAGCCCATGTATGAAATACTGGAATCCGGCGCACAGACCTCCGAAGCGCACAGACCCCTGCGCACAGACCTCAAAAATACGGCCATCATACCCCTGCGGCCCCGACGTTGGAACACTACGTTCGTTGCCCCACCGGTGGTAGTTGCACTCG
>QOVD01003432.1:0-14522 GCA_003521225.1 Tuber microsphaerosporum | reverse complement strand
GGAGGGAGGGAGTGTGTGTGTGTGCGTATATGTGTATATGCGTATATGTGTGTATGTATGGAGTGCTATGGATATGGATAGAGGAATAAAGTTGCGTTAGACATCCAACAGACCATACCAGTACTATAGCAGATACCCGTACTCCCCGATCCAAGGTATCTCCCCGAGCTAGGCCCCGCCCACCGCATAGCACTCTCTAAACAACAACAGCATACCCGTACAATAGCTTCCTCACAAGCACTCGAGTGCAGTACTGCATTGCGCCGGCAGCTTAACTCCTATATTTCTCTCACCCCTCAGCTAACGGCGTGATCCTAAGCATGTTACTGTAAGGAAGCTTTACCGTAGCTGATGAGCTAACTTGGCTAGTTTTCAGCTGTAGCACGCTCAGAATTGTAGCACCAACCCAGCCCAGCCCATCTAACCCGCCCACCATCTACTGGCCCATCAAAACCGCCCCCATGAATAATAGCCGTAGAATACCCAAATTGCAATGTAAGCAAGCAAGCACGTAAAGCGCCGGTAAAGCACGAGCCTGCATGCTTCCGGCGCTGTATGTATGTATGTGCCCCTTGCCGTACCGATACCCGGTGTTCGAGGACTCAAGGTAACCATACAGGCACGGGACAATGCATACTGTACTCGAGTACTTGTACACTACTCGCGCATTGCAAAAAGTTTCCGGAAATGTGGACCCTGGCTTGGTGTCAAGTTAGGTGAAGCAGTCCACTCAAGTATAATACAAAGGTAGGAGGCTAAAAATGCCAAGCCTAAGCTCTACATTTCCGGAAACTTTTTATACTAGAATGACAACCTTTTCCTTTAGCAGATGCCGCGAAGGGAAGTACGGTACACAAGTATGTAGCCGCATAAGTTACAGGTGTTTAAAACAAACCCATGCATCGGCCCACATCCCCAAGCTCATCCATCCATCATCACAAGCTACCGCCACCAAAACCAACAAAATGCCATCAGACGGGGAACAAGAAAAGGGGGAAAAATCTCACCCATCTCACCCCCTCGTAACCGAGCAAAACGAGCATGCTCCATCGCCCCCACCATCCAAAAAACCGAAAATGACAGTAGCGGCGGATACGTCATCGGATTGTACGTACAATATTTTCCCTCTCCCTTCGCAATTGGTAAAAAGTCCGTGGTGGTTGTGGTGGTTGTGAGGGCTGATGAAGTGGGGTTGATAAACCGGTAATAGTAATGTCTCGACTAAACGCCTTCCTGCCAGCAATGGAAGCGGCGAACAAAGACCTCCAAGCGGAGATTGAAGACGGGACGATTGGGGAGCGGAATATTGAAGTGTTGGATGGGGAGGAGGAGGAGAGGTATATCGAAATGGTGAGTGAGTTGAGTGAGTGAGGGTATGTCCGGACCTGACAGGAAGGAGGGCTGATGAAAGCTGGATGAACCGATAGAATCTAGGATTGGGCGTTTTGGAGGAGAAGAAGAAGAAGAGGGATGGGGATGTATCCGAGAGTGAAGAAGAAGAGACGGAGGATGATGATGATGATGATGATGATGATGATGAAGAGGACCACAACGACATACTCTTGAAATTACTCAACTCCAGTAAAAGGCATGGAAAAGGACCTCGTGGAAAACCATCTATTGAGGTTGTTGAACATTCTCAAGACACGCCTACGCCCGAGAAGCAGACGGCTCATCAAGTAGAGTAATTCGGAATAGAAACTGTTTTATGTACTATATGGTTGGTCGCTTGAAATGATCGTTTTGGGAAACGGTAAATCATAATAATAATAATAAGAATAATAATAATAGCCCAGTTCTCATTATTATGATTACCGTACTACCCTTCACCACAACGGTATAATACCTGGAAATCCCATACAAGTATTATTGTAAAAAGCCCGACAACCCAAAAGCGAGAGAGAGAGAGGAGGGATGCGAAAAAGGAAGAGGTATATAGCGAATGCCATTTGAGACTCTGGTACAGTGCATGCCATACAGCACGTAGCACAGGACGTTATCCAAGCCCCAAGAGCGCCAGGAAGGGAGAAGACAACAAGAAGAGAAAGAGAGAATGGCCAGAAAAAAGTAGTTTGTACCGTGTCTATTAAATTGTAATGAAATGTCACCGTCCGGTCCCCGAAGAGACTCATACAGTAGAATACAATACAGATCCAACGTATGGAGAGCGAACAAAGGTACAAAAAAAAAAAGAAATTTTTTAGAAATGAAAAAAGAAACAAAAGACCGACCCACGCCCATCCCATGTATCCATCCATATATCCATCCATCCATCCATCCATCCATCCATCCACCCGTCCATGAAAATCCCATTATGATGACGACAAGATCGTGAAGAGCATATTACGGTACCCGTGCGTTCCTGTACCTAAGTAGCAGGCCCTAACCAGCGTCTGAAGAGAGGAAAAATGTAATGAAAGAGAGAAAGGAAAAGGAGAGGGATAGGCAAAAAAAAAAGGAAGGGAGAAATAACAAGGGAAACATTTATTGGCGAAGATGGGGAATAGAGAAGCAAACATCAGCCAAACACCAATTGAGAAGACAAGAAATGAAACCCATTATGACGGTGCAAGAGGAAACAAAGAAAAAAAGGTAACTTTCTGGAGAACGAACAAAGAACAAGACACATAAAAAAAAGGGGGAAAAAGTAGTCAGTAGGCATAAGGAAGGAGGATGAATCGATAGAGCTTGCTTGTCCCCCTTTGGCAGTTGTAAACTATAGCACCAGCCAGTACCGCTGCTAGCCACCTTTTTCTTTTCTTCAATTTGCCTTGCGTCGAGAGGTGTTCGAGATTGAAGCTATTGTTTCTCCTTCCCCTTCCCCTTCCCCTTCTCCTTCTTTGGACTGTTCTTTGGAGTGTTCTCCGGAGTGCCCCCGTGAAGAACGACTTCCCCGCGCTCGCGTTCGCGCTGGAGAATGACAGCGTGCATTTCGTTGAATTCCCTCACATTTTGCTCTCTGACCTCTTGCCAGGCTTTAGCCATTCTCTCGATCTTGTCGAGAAGGGCGCTACGAATTTGGTCAGCACGTCTCGTACAAAACAAGAAAGTAGATGTTTCGGGGGCACAAACTCGAGACTACGACCGTCGGTTTCAGGCTCTTCTTCGAGGACGTCACTAGCGCGCTGAAGTTTGGCATAATGTTCATTTAGGTGTTTATCGATTTCAACCCTTCCAGCCGGAATATGAGCATCGGGGATAATAGTCAAGCAGTCTCCCCCTCCTATGGGGCAACGCCAGAAAGTCCCGTCGCCAATAGGCTTCATACTAATCTGTTTGGTGACGATAATTGGGGGTCTGCCTCTACCGGGGTTCAAGGGTGGCCAGCCGTCGTCATCGTCATCTCCGCCGCTAGTAACCTTCAATGGTGATCCCTTGGAAACACGGCTGCGCTTAGCCGGCTCTTGGGGACTTGTTGCGCCACCAGTCTGTTTTCTCTTGGGAAGAGTAGAAGGGCCCGGAGCGACCAACTGTTCGACAGTAACGGGAGTTGAAGGGGGAGATGCAGGCGGGGAGGAGAGTGGAGAGGATATCTCGTCCTCTTGCTCGGATTCGCGCTGGAGAGGAGTCATGATGGGTCTTAGCACAGATTTTCCTTTAGCTGACCGAGGAGGTTGCGAGAGTTCTGGAGAGGACAAAAGGTCGTTGTCTTGCTCCATGTCGTTGACTCCGTCAAGGGCGTCTGCGAAAGGGTTTAGGCTGGCGGTCGCCGCCTCGCCTTTTCCGGAGCCACCGTTCTTCTTAACCTTTAGGGCATGTGAACTGCCTCCGGCTCCCTCACCATTGCCGTCGCCGGACGGAGCTTCCTTCGATATAAGTAAGAGGTCGCTATACAAACTAGACTGAGCCCAGTTAACCTGGCGACTAAGCGCCATCAAAGTGCTTAAGGCGTTGGCGTGCTCATGCAAAAGTGAGCGAACGGCTTCGGCGTTTGCACCAGACTTTTTCATAATAGACAAAGTCAACCATTCAGTAGTCAACTGGTCAGGCTTGGATTTTTGCTCGAGCGCAAGACTCTCCAGGGAATCGAGACCATGTTGAGTGTCCAGAGAGAAAGCTCGCTTATCAGTGGAAGACCCTCCGCAATCTTTTCCTGCTTTTATGGCTTCCTCCACCTCCTTAACAATTCCCTGGGCATAAAGTTAGCAATGCTCTACCAATTGGAACCTTATCATACAGTATAGTTAGCAGTTAACCACTTCCAGAGGCAGAAATCCTGCCATGTGTGTTTTTCCTTTTTGGTATTCGCACCCCCTAAGGGGTTAATTGGCTCAAGCATTTTGCATACAAGAAACCTCCGACACTCTCGGAAGACTGTTTCAGCTCCATCGACGCTTCCGCAACTTGGGTGCTTTTCAAAGTACTGGAACAACCATCAGCTGTTGGAGTGGAAAGGAAGGAGTATCGAAGAAATTACTTTGGCAAACAGCTGTTTAACAGTAACCTTTTTGAATTTTCCAGACTTCTCAAACTCCAAAACTATATCCCAAGCGTGGGCCTTCTCCAAGGACCGCTTAAAATACTTGCGATATTCAGGCGCTGGTGAGATCGAGTACCAAGCCGCATATCCAAGGGCCCAAATTGTGGAATCTATTTTCGAGTTTGTATACGATTGGAGTGAATAGGTAAGAACATCAACCACGGTAATTGTAGATCCGCGTACACTCTTAGCAAGAGCGGCGGCAGTTTTCGCCGAGGCTTGTTTTTCTCCCATTACCGGAAGATCTGTTTGGCAGCAAGTCAGTACATTGCATATAAGTTGTGAGCAAGTCTCAGATATCATTTTGTTTACTTTTAACCATCTTGTTGAACTTGGCAGGGATTTTAGAAACGGTTCCAGTTATTCTGAGCGGTCCCGTAAATTGGACATCAAGCAAATCGCAAAGCTCATCCGGCCCGTCCGCCACATGCCTGTACACCACCGCATCAACTAGCTGAAGTTGGGGCCACGCCTCAGTGTCCTCCTTCCTATTATAAGGGCGGAAGATTTTAGTTTCCAACATCTTCCTGTTGGCACAAAACACAACCGATCAGTTGTGAATTAAAAACCGATATATCGAAACCTGTACTCCAGTAGCGAGTGCGTATCGTAGTTGCGCGCGGGTTGAACTCACTTGTGTGCCAGTGTTGATGGTTGGGGAAGGAAGATGTGGGATGGTTGTTGAGTGAGAGAAGAGCTCTCAAAACAGAGCAAGGCGCTAACCGAATTGAGCTTGCTTCAGTGGGGGGTGGGGAAGGGTTCGGCACGGTAGGTCTGTCGAACATCTTCTGATTAGCTCCAGGGCCCTTCTCAACCTCCTGCTGGTAGAGAACCCTGTCTGCTCCAGCCACTGCGCTGAGGATCCGACAGACTTTTTTTTTTTTTTTTTTCCAGGCGAACCTTTTCAATACCATGCACTTGGCGGAAAACCTTTCGAATACCATCAACGGAGGAATATACCATTAAAAAGTGAAACCTTTAGAAAGGATTACTTCACCTTTGGCCCCATCATAAAATTGCAAAGAAAAATTCAAAAAATAAACTGAAAGAGGGAAAAATAAACCTAACCAATTGTTAAATTTTAATTTTTTTCTTACGGTTGGAAAGGATTTCTGTGGGTTGGTACGTGCTAGGGGTAGGGTTGAGTGCTGGGACAAGCAGGGGGTAAGCCAGAGGCTTGTTCATATAACCCCGAAAGGAGTATCAAAGAACTAAAAAAGCAAGACAACTACCAATTCGAGTGATTCCACTGCTCCCCTACCTATCCTAATACTTTTCCCCCTAGTACTCACTTGGAAGTTGGGTGCTTTGGGTAGTAATTTATGCCAAGAAATATAGGAAGATTGCTAAAAACCCTTACCCTATATCTCAGTTCATCTTTTTTTAAAAAAAAAATTGTGGAAAAGAATTAGAAAAATGTCCAGAGGCTTCAGGTTATTTTTTTTATTTTTTTTATTTTTATCTAGTTTATTCGAGAAATAAAGAAACTTCTGACACTGTTAATGATTTGCTTTTTGTTGCTATCATATGAAGCGACCGCCAACTTTCCTCTTATCAGATCCCGTCGGGTGATTAGATCGGAATCAGGTGACGCAGAAACTAACCGAACCAGTTCTCTCTGCCGGTCGGTATTCGTATTACCGGTACTGTAACTTGGAGCTTTGATTCTTTCCTGGAAATGTGTTTCTCATCTATTCATATATTGTGTTCCTCTCTCCTCAGCTAAATATTTAGCAACTATCATACTTTGAGTTCGTTGAGGGCGGAAAGGTTGAGTAGACTACCGTAGCCTCCACGAGCTCGTGGTATGCTGCTTGATTACCTGTCATTCCCTGCTCTTCGACGCTCCCAACCACGACAGCGACTACTCTCTTCCTTTATCCTCGGGCTGTTTCTTCTTCCGCGTTCTTCCTTCTTTCTCACATCTTCCGACCGTTCAACTGCCTCCATGGCCAAAGGTGAGAAGAAAGATAGGCTCCCCCCTTCTCCTAAACTTGCCACCTCGCCTCCGGATCCTCCTTCACCAGCTATCTCCACCATTCACGCTTCTGGCGTCCCATCGTTACTACCACCAAGCGAGTCCAACCTTCGCTCCACATCACAGATATCACTAGTATCCACTGATGTCACACCCCCCCCTCCTACTCAGTCATTCTCAAGCATGGAACCGAAGACGACTGGGGACTTCAAGCCCCATAAATCCACTCATGCTGAACCCTTGGTGAGTCTCCCTAGCTTCTGACACGGCGGTAAGTGTTGCTAAGTGTCTCGTTGCCTTGTTAGAAAGTGAGCTCCAAGGGTTGGTTTTCGCGAACAGGTACCTGGTCTCGATCCGGTGGGACAAAGTCCGCTGCTATAACAAAGGTAGCTTCTGAAAACGTGTCGAGGGAGCCAAGTATTTTTGGCGGATCAAGCAAAACGGAGAGAACTGGTGGGCTTGTGTCCGATGTTGGGCCGCCCGAACCTTTACCACCTACAACAGGGCCGGCGCCAGAACTCCCGCGGAAATCCTCCCCCCCGCCGCCCGAAGAGCCTTTGGCTCCCCCACCTGTCCCTACCAATTCTGGTGCTACTACTCTCCCAACTGCGGAGCCTATTTCGACTCAGCCGGAAATGCGGGCGCCACCGTCTACAGAGCCCCCGAACGATGCGAATGACTCACGGGATACCAAGGGTTCGCTAGATCCAGAGCCAGCAAATGAGCCTTCTGAACGGCCCGCTTCATACTGGCTCAGTTGGTGGTACGGCCGCCAGGTGGTAGCTGAGCAACCTGTGCCAAAGTCGGAAACCGTGGGCGAGGTGCTAGAGGAATCCCCGGTAGTTGAGATTGAGAATCCGGCCAAAATCGCCCCCCAGCCGCTAGAAACACAAGCGCCGCCCACCATACAGCCGCAAACACCAACCACGTCGGCAACTCGACCTACGGTCACTATCGAACAACAGGAGCCTATGGCAGAGGCTGCCCCCCCAGCAGATGGCCCAGGGGATGATGTATCCACACTAAGGCCTAAATCTTGGTTTGGTTGGTGGGGTGGACAATATCAAGAACTTCCCGTAGATTCACAAGGCGGTGGGAATGGATCGGAAAACGGGGAGGCATCAAATAACGAGTGTGCCACAGATCAAATACTATCTCAACCCCGGGCGGTCCCTGGCACAGAATCCTCTGTCAACCTCGAGGCGCCGCCGAAGCATGCCGACCATTCACAAACTAGTTCGAACTCTGTCACGCCATTATCACAAACTCCAGAGGCTTCGCAAATCACCCCAAAGACTTCCACATGGGCGTTCTGGTCTAGGGAACGTTCAAAACCGTCCAACAGTTCATTGAATAGTATCTCAACGACCACAGTGGGTGAGCTAGCTGTGGCAGATACGCCATCCCAATCAAACCCACAAAAGGCAAAGGCTAAAGATATATCTCCGATATCAATACCTGACCCCAAGATGACCCGGGCTCTCAACAACTTGCGTGAGGAGTCCCGTCCAAGCACACCCAAGAAGGCGGAAGCAAACATTTCTGTCGCGGCCACAGTGTCTGCCACCCCCAAATCAGCTCCATCTCCCTCATCGAGTAGTGCAAGCACTGCGAAACAAAAGCTGCAAAAGATCTTGCCAACGAACCATGTTCTCCCTAATTTCGATTCTTGCTACCGGCGTTTGAGTCGGCCTTCTCTTTTTTGTCAAGTCACCAAAATCTTCAAAAGCCAGCCTCCCATCAACAAGAAGCATCTCTACCTGACGCCTACACCTCCTAGGATCAGGAAGGCTGTTGCTATTGGAGTACATGGGTTTTTCCCAATGCGTTTGGTCCGAACGGTATTGGGGGAGCCGACAGGAACATCGATTCGTTTTGCTAACTCTGCTGCAGCCGCTATAAAGAGGTGGGCTGAGAAGAACGGCGTTGAGGTCGAAATCGAGAAGATTGCCCTGGAAGGCGAGGGAAAGGTTGGGGACAGGGTCGAGATGCTATGGAAATTGCTTGCAAACTGGATGGATCATGTGAAGAGTGCGGATTTCGTGTTAATGGCAGCACATTCACAGGGCGTGGTGGTAGGAGTCCAGTTATTAGCAAGGCTAATAGAGGAAGGGTGTGTGGACAAGGCAAGAGTAGGATTCACAGCAATGGCAGGCATCAACCTAGGACCTTTTTACCATCTCCCAACAACTATCTTGACCGGGTCTGCGAAGGAACTTTTCGAATTTCAGAGGCTGGAGAGCATTCCATCGAAGAAGTACATACAAGCATTGAGGACCTGTCTCGCGCAGAATGTCCGGATCCTCTACGTTGGTAGTATAGACGACCAGCTAGTCCCTCTCGAATCATCAACGTTCTCAAACATTAGCCACCCGTATATTTTCCGGGCAGTTTTCGTGGACGGTAGGGTCCATGCACCGGATTTCTTGAGCCATCTTGTAGGATTCGCGATGAAGTTGAGGAACCTTGGCATATCTGATCACGGTTTGGTCAGAGAACTGAGCTCCCCTCTGGCTGGAAGCTTGTACGGCGGTGAAGGGCATTCCCGGATCTACGACGATAACGCCGTCTATGAGTAACGCATCCCCACTCTCTTGCACAATGATATCTTACTGACTTCAACTTACAGCCTCGGTGTTCGCCACACCCTGGAAACGACCGACTGCCCAGACGTTCCGCTGGAGCTAGGTCTGTTCGAGCTGCCAACAAACAACAACAACCCCTTCCTCCTCCCCTGGAGTATGAGGGGCATACTAGAGGAACCACATGTAAAAAACAAGCTAGAAGACGAGTGCGCTGAGCTACTCGAACAGTTTCAAAAGTGGAAACCTACCTCTAAGGTTCTTAAGGATGTCAAGTTTAGATTAGAAGGCATTAGGAGTAAACTTTGATCTTTAGATCTTCATGTGGCGCATGCGCGGGAAGATTGAGCGGTGGAGGATTGCTCTAGGGTATATTACATTACGAAACGGCGCAAATTCAAAAGTGACTTTTTTTACCTCCTCCAGCGGGCGCGATTGTTTGGGGTTTTTATGTTTCGCGATTAACTTTGGTGTTCTGGATTCTTTCTTTCGATGTAGGCATAGTTTTTTGTCCGCTCTCTGCAGTAGCGATATCGTGCGGGTGGGCGGAGTGCGGTAGTCAGGGGATGATTCACGGGGAAGCTTGACGGTTAGAAGATGGTATATCAGATGAGTACACTACTAGTAGTTTTGTCGGTTATTATTATTATTATTATTATTATTTATCGATCACTTTATTCCCACTTTTCACTCATTCGTTCATTCGCTCATTCTTCACCCTTTTGTACTTGTACTGTTACTATATTCTGCTTTACACCTCCCATTTTCCCATCTCTTAAGTTACTTCTTTTATCTATTCATTTATTTATTTATTTATGACACCTTTTTGGTTGTTGTTCCACCCTATCTTATCATTTCATTACCTACCTATCTTGGGTACCGTATCATGGTTATAATATATACGGCAATTTCTCTAGTATAATACACTTTTTAGCTTCTTCCTTCCTTCCTTCCTTCCTTCCTCTTTCACCAGAACCATAGCATAACACTGCAAGTACTACCGTAAGTAAGAAGACGTCTCCTCTAGAATCATTACCCCACGCCTAGACTACCTCTATCCACTCGAGCAGCTAGCACCATATAATACGATAACTTGACTAAGGCTGGCCCCTCCCCCCGTCCACCAACCCAGGCTACCGTATGATAGTCACCACTCCAACCGGCGAACGCAGAATCTATCATACCGTAGTTGTGCGTGTGAGAGGGAGGGGGTCGTCCAATGAAATCGCCAGTTACCCCACAGAAGGAGGGTAGGGCAGGGGAGGGGAGGGGAGAAACCAACCATAATATTATGAACTCGTTGTTAGTCTTGAGCCTGTGATAGGCTGGTATTATATGTATGGTTTTTTATGATGTGGTCACGTGTTGTTGTGATTCATCACTCGGGATTTTTGGCCATGGAGTTCTTGGGCTGATATATATATAATGGGTATGGTATAGTATAGTATAGTATCGTGCTGGAATGGATGGATGCGGATTCAGTATTCATTCGCGAGGTGGTGAAGGGAAGTTTCTTCTTCTACACGATCCGGTCTGCCCGGGGCGGCTTATAGTTGCTTCTGTTGCGAGCGTTCGGCACCCGTGCGGGCTGATGGCTAGTTAAGTCGTTGGGGTACGATATTTGTTGTGTGGGAGAGTTTGAGGTCACGGATGGCTACGATATTACCAGCTTGGATATAATATAATACCTGATGAGATCGTTTTTTATTTTTAAGAGTCGGTCGGTATGCTTACGAAGGTTCCCTTGCAGCTGTGTTAATGCTTTATTGTTGTTCTCTTGTCTGCCTGGTGCTATTAGTGCACTAGCTAGCTAGCTAAGAATTCCGGATTATAGTGCTTCTCCTTCACTTGGATATTCTCGTCCCCCTGCCATTTTCTTTTTTTTTTTTACTTTTTTTTTTTTTCCTATTGTTGTTTCTTTCTTTGTTGATCTTTTGCTCGGCGTTTTGGTAGTTGGGGTGGGGCGTTGAAAGCTCATGTTTCATGGAGAAACGGTTGCATTCCCTCATCCCTGTGTTATATATATATATATCTGAAGTGTTATTACTACTGTAGTTTCTATCCAAGTTATCATACCCTTTCCATGATTACTATTGTTACTGTTGCGAGTTATTACTGATTATAACATGACATTTTTATTATAGCTAACTAGGCAAGTACCATAGGTATTATAGTGGGTAGGTTCGAGTGATGGTCTATGCTGATTAAATTACTTTGGCAACAGAATCCTGGGGAAAAGCTCTACTGTATTTATAGTCCGTCCACTTGCCAAAGAGCCAAGAAAGAAAGAAAGAAAGAAAAGGGAGGAGTGGGTAAGTAAGTAAGTAAGCTTTCACAATTATCAAGACCTCATACTAGTACGCACACTTCTAGGTATAATACCAACTGGACTACGGGGAAAGAAGAGTTGGGAAAAAAAATAAAGAGGATCAAAATTTAATTAATTAATGTATCGGTGTAAAGCACAGGTGTGTGTTACATGGCGCCATGTATATGATATGATACTATGGTAGTAACCTGACCTTTCAAGTGGGGAACAGATATCATACCTTGTGGAAGGTATGATAGTATAGACGAAGTAAATTATTCCGGATGGAGCATGGAGAAACTCCCCTAGAGAATTTAACGAGTGATAACGCATGACTCCCTACTCGCGAAAGAAAAAGAAAAAGCTACCTCAACTTACCTATATCTCCTCCCCCTTGATCACGCACTAGCTCGACAGGGACTATCATACCAGATAGTTTCAAATCCCACGGGGGGATTTTTTCTCCGCTCGGTACAGTACGTTGCCATATGAGTGCCAAGAAGCATAAAGCATATCATATATACCTGTCGCACTTTTCGTATGATATGTACCGTAGTTGAAGGAATAACAAATATTATAGCTTTAACTTTATAAGTTTGCACAACAACCACGGGAACTTGAAAGAAAGAAAAAAAACACATGAATAATTTACATTTTCTAAATTTTGTAATAATAATAAGTATTATACCAGCCGAGGGCTTGAATGGTTTTGAGGATGGCTTTAGATGGTGCTGAAATTTGTTCCTGTAATAACTGATGTGAGGGAAATTAAAGAATAATTGACATTTAGGGTATTCTTATAATACATAGGTTCTTACAGAACTTAGCTACCGGTATGGGAATTACAGAGTGGTTTATAGCTATTAATTTTACTCTCAAAAGGACCCATAAATATTAATGCTTTAAGCGGTTAAGAATCTCAGCTATCTATCTATCTATACAAGAAAAGAAAAAGCAGAGAATCTAAAATATTGACTTCGGCAGCCTATATATACTCCGACTTTCGTTAAAAATATTTCCAAGACCATCAGGTGATGATGCTCTATAAGTCTATCAATTTTCATATGTATTGAATCAAATTTGCTGTGTTGGTGGACCGGTGCATTTTATGCTTATTGGTGCCTACATGTAAAAATTAAAAACGTATTCGTAAGGTACCACTACAGGTTTTCATAACGAAAAATACGCCTTCCATCCATCCCATCCCAAGCCCAAAACCTCGTATTTACGAATGCGAGAAAGAAAAGGAAAAGAGAAACAGACTTTGATTAATGCAGTCTACCTTCTCCCACCACGACCTCCTCGCCCGGCACCGCCCATACCACCCATCATACTGGCAAGATCCGGCATACCCCCCCCGCCGCCCATCATTCCGCCGAATTGCTGCATCATCTTGGCCATGTCCATCCCCGCAAATGGATTCCCGCCGCCACCGGCGCCTCCCATACCGGGCATGCCACCAAACGCCTTCATCATCTCGGCCATGTTTCCACCACCAGGTCCCCCCAGACCTCCTCCCATGCTTTGCATTCTCCGCTGCATCGCTGCTAATTGTTGCTGCTTGTTGGGTCCGTTCATGCCCACGCCTTGCTTTTGCATATTGGCCATGTTCTTGCCCATCTTTTTGGCCATGCCGGCCATCATTCTGTGCTGTGTTAAGACGTCTTCTACCTCACGGACGGAAGTTCCCGAGCCGCGAGCGATGCGTGTCATGCGGGTTGGTTGGTCGGTGAAACATTTCCCGTCTGAGTCCAGCTCTTTTTCAGTCATCGAGTCCATTATATAGCTTTTAGACGGTTAGTTGATTGAATCGAGGAGGGGGGTTTGTGGAGGAGAGTATACATCATTCTCTTCAGCTTCATGCTCCCTTCCTCATCGCCAACATCACCCATCATTTGGGATAAACCCGGAATCATCCCAGCCATTTTACTCAGAGGTCCCATTTTCATGATATTGCCAAGTTGATCTCTCAGATCTCTAACTGTGAATATACCTTCTTGGATATGCTTCATCGTATCCTTCTGATCCAGCTTTAGGCTCTGAACGTGCTCTACTAGACCTTGCATATCACCCATCCCTAGCAACTTAGAAACAAAGGCCTGTGGCGCAAATCGCTCGAGATCCAGCATATGCTCTCCAGTGCCAATAAACACAATTGGCGTCCTAGTAGCAGCAACCGCAGATATCGCACCACCACCCGCCGCATGACCATCCGTCTTTGTGATAATAATAGCACCAAAATCTGCGCTCTCCTTGAAAGCTTTACTCTGAGCTTCTGCTGCCTGTCCAATAGATGCATCCAACACCATGATAGTCTGATCCGGCGTAACGGCCTGCTGAATCTGCACCATCTCAGCAAAAAGCTCCTTCTCTTGCTGGTGTCTTCCCGATGTGTCAACAATAATAATATCAAACCGCTCCTTCTTGAACTTCTCTACTCCCTCCCGCGAAACCTTTACAGGGTCCGTCTCAGTGTAAGATCCATAATAGGGGATTTTAGCTTTCGTAGCATTCTGCTTCAATTGGTCGAATGCTCCGGCTCGGAAGGTATCCGCACAGACAAGACAGGCCTTGAAACCTCGGGCTTGGTAGTGTCGGGCGAGCTTCGTACATGTTGTAGTTTTACCAGATCCTTGGAGGCCGACGAACATGATGACATTGGAGCGACCTTTCTTTGGCTTGAAAGGCTCGCTGTGTGGGTCGACGAGTTTGACGAGTTCATCGAAAACGGCCTAGCGGAAGAGTATCAAGAACCGAGCTCTAAACCGTGAGGTGGAGAGGAATACCTTCTGGATCAGCCGTTTCTTGTTGACGTTCGGATTGAGTTCTTTAAAATTTACTGTGTGCTTTATCGACTTTCGGAGGTTGCTGACGAGCTTGACATTTACCTATGCACAAAGTCAACCATTATCAAGGCAAAAAGTGGCAACTGGGTTCCAAACATCAGCTTCGATTAAGGCCGAGCAAATCTCCTTGAGCATCCCATCGAAAACCTAGACGAGCGCCATCAGCAGAGCCCTCCGGAGGTGGCACGTAGAACCAGAAACTCAAACCTTCTCATCGACAACATTGGACCGAGCAAGGTCGGAAACTGCGCTTGTGATGCGCTTCCCTAGATCAGCGAGAACCATAGTTAGGGGATTGTATGAGAGTTAATGTGGGGGTGGGAGAGGG
>QOVD01003431.1:0-19330 GCA_003521225.1 Tuber microsphaerosporum | reverse complement strand
GGGTTGTTAGAGAGAGACTACCCAGGCCTCGGGGGGAGCGGGGTGATGGAGCGAAGAACGGGTATAAGCTACTTTAAGGATTCAGTTTTTGTTTGGCTTTCTTACTACATCGGGTCTAGTGGGATCAGGTTACAAAGATGTGAACGGATCGGATACCCCTTTTGTAGCATTCAGGTATCGATCAGGGTTGGTGGTGGTGTTTGTCGAATTCTTTTCATCCTTTCCTCCGTATTTTTTTGGTTGGCGTTATCTGGAGTTTTTCCTTTCTTCGCATTTCTTTACTTTAGTCAAGCCTATAGTTCCACCTAGGCTCTCATAGACCTTTTTCTTTTTGTCCGGTGCGAATGTTGATAAAAAACACGGTATCGAGTATCATTAACCCCAAACAACAAACCCCCTAGCCAGAATTGCCTTTCTATCAAACAGACATATTCATCTTGATACTAGGGTGCGGATCATACCCCACGAGTTCAAAGTCTTCGAACTTGAAGCCATCAATATCATCCACCTTCCTATTGATCTTTAAAGTAGGAAACTGCCTGGGAACCCTCTCCAACTGCCCCTTCAACGCATCCACATGATCGGCGTAGACGTGCGCATCCCCCATAGTGTGTATAAACTCCCCAGGTTCCAAGCCACACACATGCGCAATCATTATCGTCAGAAGCGCATACGAAGCGATATTAAACGGGACGCCAAGCCCCATATCACAACTCCTCTGATACAGCACGCAGCTCAACGCCCCCCTACCCTTCCCCTCCTTGTACGAGACATAAAACTGGGCAAACATGTGGCAGGGCGGCAACGCCATCTTCGCCAGATCCGCCGGATTCCAAGCACTCATGATGATGCGCCGGTCGTATGGGTTATTCTTGAGCTTGTGTATGACGTCCGCAAGCTGATCCACACCCTGGCCTGAGTAGTCCGTGTCGCAGTCGACGTACTCGGCGCCAAAGTGCCGCCACTGAAAGCCGTAGACGGGGCCCAGGTCACCCTCCGCGCGCTCCGTCAGCCCGATCTTGTCCAGGTAGGCGCGCGACCCGTTGCCTTCCCAGATCTTCACGCCCACAGCTGAGAGCGGGGCATTGCTGGTTGACCCGGAAATGAACCAGAGGAGCTCGTGCAAGATGGCTTTGTGGAAGACGCGCTTTGTCGTTAGGAGGGGGAATGTGTGGTTTTTTAGGTTGAAGCGGAGCTGTGGGGGTGCGAAGAGGGAGATTGTTCCTGTTCCTGTTCTGTTTGACGGGGGAGGGGTTGTTAGATTTTGGTTTTGGTGGGTGAGTGGGTAGGTAGGTAGTGGAGGAGTATTGTGTTGTACCTGTCTGGCCGGTGCTCGCCGTTGGTTAGAATGTTATGGATTAGGTCTAGGTATTGGTATTCTGGGTGGGTGGGGTTCTCTCGCTGAGTGGTAGAGGTAGACATTCTTTTGGTTTGTATGGTTTGCACTTGGGGGATTGGGAGTGGTGAAGGCAAAAAAAAGGACAGGTTGGGGATTGGTGGGGTTCTTAGGTGGTTTGCGAAAGAGCCAGGTCGCGGCCCTTGCGAATGGACTCTCCACATCACGTGCGTGGGTAGCCCTGACAGGTCGTGCTGGAGGCGTGCTTACATAAAGTACAGACCTTGGATTAGTCAGCTGGCTCCGTGCTCTATTGTCACCAAAACCTGAAGGAATAACAGTACTGGAGCCCCTACCTGTCGGCTTGCTTCGTTGCATCTCCAATATATGCCACTTATGATATCTTTAGAGACTGCCGCCGCTACTGAGACATCGGTATCTGTTCTCAGGCTCCTAATGAGGTGCTCTAGAGATGCTCGTACGGTAGAACAATTGAGGATGGCGCTTGGAACGGAGGGATCTAGTAGAAGGAGATATTCGTCTATCCCTCTGAGCAACAGAACCTAAATTAGTTTAGTCTAGTAGGAGTAGCATTTCACATGAATAATCTGGGCTAAATAGGCAGGGGTTTCCTCGCCTGCGCCCCTCACTACTAGTACTGTAGTAGAAGGCAGAAATAAGAACAAAGCAAACACTACTGCCAAGACGTAGACAATACGGTACCCAGGACGAGTGACCTGAATGAAAAAAGAAAGGCCCTGCTAGTAAGTATATTTAAAGCTGTGGTTCTCATGTTCCAAGCATCCATTTGTGTAAGAAGGTTGAGTAGGTATTTGTGTCCTCTTCCGAGTCTAAACCTCAAGTTCAGCATGCTGTCAGACTTGGATACCGATACTAGATTCCTTGAGCTGCTATTTTGGACATTTACGGTATAGAAGTATTTTTTATTTTTTCACTTCGTCGAATATTTTGTAGTCATTTATTTAATGCACTTAAAGCTAATTGTATTATTGATTGTCAATACCAGCAGCTGCGATGAGGTTCAGGTTTGCAATCTTGGCCCCTCATTATTTATAAGCTCATGTTCGCCCCCGCACTTTCTTGCTGGATGATCTTAACTCGCACGCTCTTGATAAAGTTGACAGGGGGTGTTGGCCTGCTGCTGGATCCTTCTTTTTGGTTACGGGGAGAAACACAACGAAAGGATTCTCTCTCAGCCCTCAGTTGGGATGGGACGGGGAAAAAGAGGGGTGCGGCAGACCTGGCAGGGAGAGGCAACTCTAAGGTCCTAGCGAGAGTCTCAGTCCCTACGGTGCCTTGTGAACCCAGCCCGGCTTGTGGAAGTTGACCTACTCCGGTACGATGACACCCACACAATAGACTCAACTGAACCCACAACAAAATCAAAGCATGTCACTTCTTGATTTGCCAAACGAGCTTATATTCCTAATAACTGAAGAGTATGATCCACCTGATATCAACTCTCTTATTCAGACATGTCGGCGTTTTGCATTTCTCGGGTCTATTCTGGTGGACAGCATATTCCGGGCTCGACCCTTCTATTTTTGCGACCGACTACTCTCCTCCGCAGCAATTCGTGAGGACAAAGACTTAGTCCAAAGGCTCGTACACATGGGGGCGGAATCCTACGTTTGTGCCGCAACCATTTTCGAAAGGGTGATAGCAAACGCACCAGCAATTCGTTTACTACTCGAATGCGGCATCGTTCCGAGTTCCTTGATCGGGGAGGATACCTTTTTTGGGTCACCTTTGCCACTGAATAGCGCGGCAGATGGCGGGCACGAGGCCACGGTTCGAGCTTTGCTGGCCCATGAAGGGGCTTGCGTGAACCAGCGGGATAGTAATAGGCTAGGGATGACGCCTATAGCCTGTGCGGCGAGTCGTGGGAATGAAGCCGTAGTACGGCTTCTGTTGGAAGACGGGAGAGTCCTTACCAGCCTGGTAGATTACACGGGAAGGACTGTATTGCACATTGCGGTCGCTATATACCACAAGGCTACGGTGGGAGTTTTACTAAATGATAGTAGAACCGATGTCAATGCCGTTGATGGCGAGGGCAAAACAGCTTTCTACCAAGCGGTCCAACAGGGGAACGGAGACCTAGTACGGCTTCTACTGGCCTGCGACAGGGTCGATATCAATCGCCCAGACAGTGACCTCGAGACACCATTTGTTCAAGCCTTGAAGGGAGAGAATGTAGATATAGCTCGCCTATTGCTGGCGGACAGTCGACTCAACCCTAATATTACGGAAACGCGCGGTAGATCTGCACTATTCCTTGCTGCAATTGCCGGGCCAGCACTGGAATCGATTATCCAACCTCTTTTGGACGATCCGAGGGTTGATGTTAATCTCAGGGGGGAGGGTCTGCCTGAATTACCACTGCATGGGGCGGCGGCGAGGGGGCACGAAGCAACCGCAAGACATTTGCTCAACGATAGCAGAATTGACATCAATTCGAGAGACTTCGGAGGGCAGAGCGCGATTCACAAAGCAGCTAACGCCAGGGAGGAAGCCATGATCTGCCTTCTACTAGGGACCGGGAGAGTTGATGTCAATCTGAAAACCCACACACACCAAACAGCCATGAATATAGCGGCAAAGAATGGGCTCCGAACCGCGGTGCGGGCCCTGCTCCATGACTTCAAGGCGGACCCAAGTATCGGGGATGACACCGGCCTGACACCACTGCACTGGGCGGCTAGCGCTGGACACATAGGCATTGTGCGGGACCTACTCAACAGTGGACTCACCGCGAACCACGTTGACAACGATGGCCGAACACCGCTGTTCTGGGCCGTGAAGCACGGACAAGAAGACACCGTGCGCATGCTCCTCCTCCACGCAGAAACCGATGTCAATCTCGCCGGCGGAGCTGGACCAGCACCACTCCACGGAGCCGCACTCGCCCAGCAGGAACCTATCCTACAGCTACTCCTAGACCACCCCGACATCGACCCGAACCCCACCGACAAGTACGGCCGAACGCCACTGCACCTAGCAGCCAGAGCGGGCGCAGTGCCTCTCTTGCATCAACTAATGAGCCACAAAGACATCAGCCTCAACATGCGAAACATCCACGGGGCAACACCATTCTACACTGCCGTCATGTGGCATCGGAAGGAGGCTGTACAACATCTCTTAAGGGACGATAGACTCAACGTTAACATCCCCGACAGTATTGGGCGCACGCCAGTCTTCCTGGCCGCGATGGATACTTGCTGGTGCAAAGTTTCGGTGCCGCTCTTGCTCTCGTCGGGAAGGGTTTTTGACCTCACGGTAACAGACCGCGAGGGTAACTCTGCCATGGATCTACCCGGATCTCCGGGCGGATCCGTTCGCAACACCCTTCGTAGCTATTATTGGTCCACGCAGGATGATGTTAGGCATCGAAGCTAGAGAAATAGGGGGCCATTCTTATAGCATGTATTTCGGGATCTACGGATGTTGCTTTTTGAGTAACTAAAACCTCCCGATTTTCCTCTTTCATTCCTCACTTCTCTTAGGGGAGCAACGCTCTGAGGAATACTCTAATCCAATCTTTGTGAATTTATCAAACTATCTCATACACCGCATTCAATTTTGCAATATCATAAAAACAATCATGATCTCGTACTAGTACCCGATGTAAAAGTATACAATATCAACCTTTGCCACTGCAGAATACGACGTAATAATATTATTATAATACAGTAATTTACCCCTAATCACAACAAATCACTCGCCAAATCCCCCTTCATCAAAAACCTCGATATTATACCAATATTTACCTCCACTCACAAAATCCACCGCATAGTTAACTCCTGTTGGACATCATGGGTTATTCGCCGAAGCTTAGTTATAAGGTTAACTTGGCTGTCATTGGCTACGGGGCTCACTTGTCTTCTTTACACTCTCTTCTAAATAGTGAACAAATGGCCAGCGAAACTGGTCTTAGCACGACTCTCATTTGACCTTTAATTTATCTCTTGTTCTCACATTTAGTAAAGCTCTTCCTGCACTACCCGTGCCCATCATGCTGGGATTGCAAGAAAGAATTTGTAGCAACGGTGAACATGATGAGACATGTTAGGAAAGGGGACGAATGTGAAATGGCGTTGATGAAAGAAATGATGGAGGATCCTGCTGGCGAAAACCAGTAAGAGAATTTGTATGGGATTGATGATTTATTTTGGCTATTTTGGTTACATGTTTTTTTGTAAAAATTTTGGATGGGAGGAAGGCTTGACACTGGAGGTCGACGTCGTAGGATAGAGTACCATACTTGGATTGTGATGCTTCCTTTAGGTTTAGGTTTTAAGAATATAAATATTAACTGTGCAAACACTTCATTCACCTCTAAGAGTGCTCGGCTCGTCACGGATCATTTCCAACAGCTCCCCCTGACATACCCCTCTTAGTTTATCGAACTCATTCTGCTGCTGCGCGAGCGATAGCTCGCTCGTTATACCCACTAAATGCGATTAACGCTGGACCACTAATTCACCCTCTCGCGTATGCGCAGTAAAATCACCTATCAAAAGACTTAAACCCGGTTCAATACAGCAATAATCACGGTGACTCCCAACCTCCTGCGGGAACTTGTCTTGGAGTACAATAGTACCATAGGTTTCAGGCCTTTTAATGTCCGGGGAGGGACTCCCCGCATAACACCACGTAGCCCACGAATGGGATATATTGAACTAGCAAGCGTTATGGAGGAAACCGAGATATTATACTCTATGGAGTGGAACTCGCCGTCACAAGAGATCACTCACATCACTCAAATTGTAAAAAACTGTGTGGTATAGAACTGGGCATAGTGTGGGTATGGGCTGGAGGCGCTTACTTGAAGGCTTTGCTGGGAGTGTTTTGATGGGTGGGAGTAGGGTTTGTTATGTTGGGGATCTTGTACAAACATCGCAGCTGTGTTTATGGTTCGTCCTTCGTCCCGGTGAAGATAAATTTTTGACATTCTCCAACTCAATCTAGGGATCGAGCCTCCCAGCATCACCGAAGGGGCCAAGGCTCAGGTCCTTCGCCAGGTGAGAAGCAACTTGATTTTCAGAGAGGGTAGGGCGAATCGTGGTAGTAAACACGTAGTAGGGCTGCCACCCAATATACAATTGGTAGATCCCTCGGTATCATAAGTGGTTTGCAGCGCGCCCCTGTTTAAGGTATGGGTAATTTTTCCCATCCGATGCCCAAGAATAGACCGGGCACCATCCTTTGAAATGTTTTTAAGTACAGATTGTGCCCGTTAAGGAAAAAAACAGTAGAAGAAAATAACTCCCCACCGCTGCATTCCATTTTAAAGTGTTTTATTTGATTTCCCCCTAAGCCAAGCTCGTCTACCTTACGGTGGCATCGTATTTGGCCTTAAACCACTTAATGGAGTCGGCCTGGTTGATACGATGCGAAGCACCGACTCTTGACTGGCACCTCCTGCGCTTGGCAACACGGAGACCGGGTCGGGACCTACATTCCACCCATCAGTATTTGCTCACACATGTTTTAACCACTTTCTAAGACAACTGCTGCCTAGGACCTAGGTTAACTTCTAGAACTCACATAATGCAGTAAAAGTCCATTCCATAAATGCCGATGGCCGGGTCGTATTTGATTCCCAAATCGATGTGCTCGGAGATGCCGAAACCGAAGTTACCAGTCTCAGAGAAGTTCTTCTTACGGAGCTCGTACTCCTTGACCTTCAACCCACGTTCGATGATTTCCTCAGCTTTGGGTCCACGAACAGTGACATGCACGGCAATCTTCTCGTTACGACGGATGCCGAAGGTACGGACGGTGTAACGAGCTTTGCTATATACGGGGGTTTGGCCAGAAAGCTGCTCCAACACCTTGGCGGCACGAGTAAGCCTATCGCCAGACTCCCCGACACTGATGTTGAGAACTGATAGTTTCGTTAGCTCCTGGTATCCTTTCTTTTCGAGATCAAGCGCTCAGACTGTGGGTTTCCAACGATAGCGAGGGGGTTATGGGGACAAACCAAGCTTCTCAATACGGAGATCGCGCATGGGGTTGGTGTCTTTGGATTTGGTGTCGGCCTTCATTATTCAAGATCTTCTCGTTAGTATGTGATCCCTTTTTGAATCTAAGTTCGAATTGTGTGGATTCTGAAGAAACACAATTGGAGAACGAAGGGGTCAAAATTGCGGAACTGACCATTGTATTGGTTATCTGGTTTTTCTGGTTGTTGTTGGTAGGGGTATTCGGCCTTGGTCGTCTCGTCGTTTGTCGTTTATCGTTTGTTAATTCACAGCAGAGTTTCCTCGCCTCTAATTCTGCCCTGTGTGTTGGTGGGAGGCAGTCACACTCACGCTAGGCTTGGGGTTGCTAGTTGACTCAAAGATCAGTCAGCTATTCTGTCTCGCCAAGCATTTAAGTCAGGGTGCCAACATCGACAACCACACCTTGCGCTACGTCTACCCTTCTTTAGAGAGCTCACCATCCTCGTGAGTCGCATTACTTTACTCAATCATCGCTACTAGAGGAACTTTAAAGGCGGCCTGCCCTATCCTACTAGCAATCATGTCATCAAAACAGCAAGGAAAAATGGTGAGTCTACTCCTTCACCCTTATGGCTTCTGGAGCTGCCTTCGTTGACCGGTGTGGAGAAAGACGCTGATTGAATCTAGGCTAACCTCGTACGTGAATACCTACTCTATGGGAGAATTGGCTCCGGATGATTGAGATATGTTTTCGTAATGCTGATGGATATATAGATCAACTACCGTATGCGGGTTACGATGACAGATGGCCGCCAGCTGACAGGGACGCTTTTGGCATTTGACAAGGTGGATATAATCAAACCTCACGTACCTACCAATCGAGCTAACAGTATTATCTAGCACATGAATGTCGTTCTAGCGGATACTGAAGAATTCCGTCGCATCAAGCGAAAACCTAAAACTGCCGCTCCCGCTGCCAGCACCGCAGGTCAGATAACCGAGGAAAAGCGCACCCTAGGTCTTATCATCTTGCGAGGACTTCACATAGTCTCTTTATCTGTCGAGTCTCCGCCCCCTGCAGATCCCTCTTCCCGTTTAGGCGCGACTACTGCTGGTGGCCCATCGGCTGCCGGTGTCGCAGCCGCCGGACCGGGTATTAGCAGGCCTGCCGGGAGGGGGCTTCCAATCATTGGTATGGGGGGTCCCCCACCCCCAGGGGGATTGCCGCCACAGATGGGTGGGCCTGCGGGATTGCAAGGTCCTATGAGGAATGTTGGTCTCGGGCAAGCCCCACCTCCGATGGGTGCCGCCCCCCCGCCCGGTGGATTTCCCGGGGCCCCCCCGCCGGGCTTCCAAGGTGGTATACCCGGCGCGCCTCCTGGATTCCAGCCCCCGCCAGGCTTTCAGGGCGGCAGGGGATTTCCTCCACACCCTCCTGGGTTTGGGAGATAGACGGGGAGTTGTCGGAGAAAGTTAGGATCTGGGAGCTTTGTCTTGGTACCATCGGATGTTAAAGCTAGTGGAAGCGAAATCGACAAAGGCACTGGGTTGAGAATTGCAGATGAAAATGGTGCTGTAATATAATCCTTCGATCGACTTTATTTCTTTTCCTTTCGCGAAGCCTATGGTGCTTTGTTTCATTTTCAATTTGCTAAGTAAAAAATATCGGATTAAATTATTGGGTAGAGAAATGTGCCATATCAATGGAGTGATTTGACGCTTTCGTAATCCGAGTATCTACCTAGGCGTCTAGGACTTCAGGAGCTTATTCATAACTTCTCATACTGAAAGACTTCATGCTTATTTTTGCCTCAACTTGAAATCACGAGGCACCACCTACTAATACCGGTAGTTGGATGTGCAATATCTATGCATCATAGAAGTCGCGTGTGATCATGTTAGTGCCTATATCACCGAAATCACAAAGCACATACTGATACCTATATCTTTTACTCATAGGGTGAGCCTGGCATTGGCGTCGCTTGTCGCATATGTTTTCCTAGCTAGCAAAATGAGTTCTACAATAACGGTAGTGCATCTTAGGAGTGAAACACTTAAAGGGATGATATGTAAATTCGCTCACATCACGGGCATGGCAGTTGACCTATGTAGAGGGAGTGTGTCTCGGTACTTGCACCGTGCTACCGACCTACTTCTCCTGATACTGCGGAATCTCGATTTTAATAGTGAAAGCACAAACAATGTAAGACTGTCCGAGGTTCTCTCTCGAGTGAAGGGGTTTTTGGGTATCATATCAAGCCACGGTAGGCTAAACTATAACCGTATGCCTGATTCTGATAAGAGCTCCGGATAATAGCGGCTTCGATCGCGAAGAGGCTGGCTGAGCATTTGTAGGTTTTGTGTGCCGGTAATAGTTGATTTTCAGCCTCATCCGCGGCCAAACCCCATCCCCTTCTCCGCACAACTTGATTAGATGATTATGTAATCCTTCACACATCTCCACCCCGAAACAATAAAAAGGATATCTTTGCGCCAAATTCCACCACCTCAACAACATCCACCACATTTTCCACTTCTACATATTCCTCAGTCGGTTGAATTATTGACATATTTTGACGATCCTCTCGGACTTTGAAGCCGTCATGGCTTCTCCCCAGCTCGATACTCTGGGCAGGATTTTCACAGATATCCGTAGCAGGTACGCGAAATAGTTCAGTGCCCTATCTTCCTATACATGGCTGATTATGAGATTTATTGCAGGCATGAGGAGATACGGCAGAAGGCGACAAATGATTTGAGGATACATTTAGAGGTTGTTTCTCGAGGTAAGACTGCTGTCTCAGAGGCTCTAACTTGATACTAATGGAGCTTATAGAACATTCGAGCGAGGGGCTTACCCGGTACTATGCGGAGGTGAACCGGCGAGTTTCGGAATTTATTCATAGCAATGACAGCGTCGACAAGATTGGAGGAATCCTTGCTTTGGGGGTGCTTATTGATGTCGACCATGACGATAGCACGCAGAAAACTACACGATATGCCAACTATCTGCGCAGCATAATGCGTGGAAATGATAACCATTGTATGGTCCTCGCAGCAAAGACTTTAGGACAGCTTGCGGCCCCTGGAGGAACCTTAACCTCGGAGTTGGTGGAGAGCGAGGTGAAACAAGCGCTAGAGTGGCTACAGGTTGACCGGCAGGAAAATCGACGGTTTGCTTCAGTACTGCTGCTGAGGGAACTAGCCAGATCTTCACCTACCCTTATTTACGGTTTCCTTAGTCAGATACTAGATTTAATATGGGTGGCTTTACGTGACCCAAAGGTCCTTATTCGGGAAACTGCTGCGGAGGCTTTGGGTGTTTGCCTCGGGATTATGAAAAACAGGGACCAGAAGAACCGCGATCAATGGTATGCAAAGATTTTAGAAGAGGCAAAATCAGGGTTGAGAATAGGCACTACCGATGCCATCCACGGGAGTCTTTTAATACTTTTACAGCTATTGGACACCGCTGGGATGTTTATGGGCGCAAGTTATAGGGAAACCTGTGATATTGTCTTGCGGCTAAAAGATAACCGAGATCATGGGATAAGAAAGCTGACTGTGAAGATGATTCCCTGTTTGGCCAAATACAACCCGGTGGAATTCGTCAACTCTTACCTCCATAAGTTCATGATGCATCTGCAAACACAACTTAAGAAGAAAGACTCCGAGGACAGAGGAGCGGCATACAAGGCTATCGGTGATGTAGCTTTGGCTGTTGGCAGTAGTATGGGGCCGTACCTTGACCACATACTGACAAGCATCAAAGATGGCTTAACGATGAAAGGGTATCTTTGGTTCTTATACCCGGTCTCATCCGTGATGCTAATACCTGATAGGAGAAATCGTGCACAGCGTGCGGAACAAGAAGCACCTATATTTGAGTGTATCAGTATGTTAGCAACCGCAGTTGGCCAGGCCTTGACGAAGTACATGCATGACCTCTTGGACCTCATATTTGCTTGTGGTCTGAGTGTAAAGCTTACTCAAGCCCTGGTCGATCTCTCCCATTACCTTCCGCCCCTGCTACCGACAATTCAAGAAAGGCTTCTCAACATGATCAGCATGGTTCTTTGTGGACGACCTTTCAAGCCTCTTGGCAGTCCTACACCGCCTCAAGCTCCCTCAGCCGTTGCCGGAAAGCAATACAAAGATGGCCAAACCCCAGAGGAAAGGGATGCAGAAATCACCCTTGCTTTGCATACCTTGGGAAGCTTTGATTTTACTAGTAGGCCTTCACCACCACCCTCCCCACCTGGGCCTCCCGTAACAGGGGGTGAGCCAGGGACTCCGGCTAACATACCAGACCACATTTTGAATGAGTTTGTTCGTGATATTGCGATGAAATACGTCGAAGACGACAACACGGAGGTCCGCAAAGCAGCAGCATTAACTTGCTGTCAGCTTTTTGTCCGCGATCCTATATGCTTTCAGACTAGTAATCACGCAATTCAGGTGGTTGGCGAAGTGATGGAGAAGCTCTTGACGGTAGCGATTGCTGATCCAGGTATGCCGATTCTTATAAACGCACTGAACATATTGCTCATTCACCTCCAGATCCGGATATCCGAAAAACTGTCTTGCTTTCCTTGGATGCCCGGTTTGATAGGCATCTTGCCAAGGCTGAGAACGTCCGTTCCTTGTTCCTGGCTCTAAATGACGAAACTTTTGCGATCCGGGAAGCCGCAATAACCATTATTGGCAGACTCACGCTCCATAACCCTGCCTACGTTATACCATCCCTTAGGAAGACCTTGATACAGCTTCTCACGGAGCTGGAATATTCGAACGTTCCCCGAAACAAGGAGGAGAGCGCTAGACTCCTTAGTCATCTTGTAGCAGCATCACAGAAGCTTATCCGGCCCTATGTGGAGCCGATGGTCACTGTTCTCCTTCCAAAAGCTAGAGATCCGAGCGCGGGCGTGGCGTCAAGTATCTTGACAGCTCTAGGGGAGCTTGCTACTGTTGGTGGGGAGGATATGGTACCATATATCCCTGAACTGATGCCTTTAATCATTGAGACACTTCAAGATCAGAGCTCCCCGGCCAAGCGAGATGCAGCTCTCAGAACTCTAGGGCAATTGGCGAGCAACTCCGGATATGTCATTGAGCCATACGTCCAATACCCACAGCTTCTTACCATCTTGGTCGGTATCGTAAAGACCGAGCAGAACACTACTCTGCGAAAAGAGACAATCAAGCTAATGGGTATCCTTGGAGCGCTAGATCCTTATAAACATCAGGCACAACCCCTATCTCCTATAGCCAGGCTGGAAGCTTACTGACCTGTATTAGACTGTCGAGAGAAGCTCCGAAATACATCTCTCAGATCAGGCCACTGCAGTTACCGATGTTTCTTTGATTATGACAGGCCTTACACCTTCAAATGAAGAGTACTATTCTACAGTGGTTATCAATTCGTTGATGAATATGCTTAAAGACCCCTCACTCGGGCAGCACCATTCATCTGTTATTGACGCCATCATGAATATTTTCAAAACTCTAGGGCTAAAATGTGTTCCATTCCTTGGACAAATTATTCCCGGCTTCATCGCAGTTACGCGGGCTTGTCCAACTAGCAAACTAGACCCGTACTTCAACCAGTTAAGTATTTTGGTCTCTATCGTCAAACAGCATATCCGAAACTTCCTTCCCAGCATCCTCGCACTTATTAGGGACTATTGGGAGTCGGCATCAGGATTGCAATCTACCATCCTCCAGCTTGTTGAGGCCATTGCGCATTCGCTGGAAGGGGAATTCAAAGTATATCTTGCGCAACTTCTCCCACTTATGCTCAAAGTTTTGGAGACTGCAGATCCCAACCGCCCTAGCCCACCAGAAAAGGTGCTCCATGCTTTTGTCGTATTTGGTTCAAGTAGTGAGGAATATATGCATCTTATCTTGCCCGTAATTGTCCGTATGTTTGAGAAACCCGGGCATCGGATTCAAACCAGAAAAGTGGCGATGGAAACTGTGGCAAGGCTCTCCCGAAAAGTCAACATATCCGATCACGCTTCTAGAATTGTGCATCCATTATCGAGAGTTTTGATGGCAGGAAATCAGACAGGTAACCATGAGCTAAAGATGACAGCTCTCGATACTCTTTGCGCTCTTGTGTTTCAACTCGGGCACGACTATGCTCATTTCATTCCAATGATTAACAAGGTGGGAAATACTGCATTCAAAGATGCTACGTTCCCAATTTACTGATCATACCTTTTAGATCTTGCAAGTCAACAAGATACAACACACTAATTATGAACTTCTTGTGAGCAAACTACTGAAGAGAGAGCCGTTACCGCAAGACTTGAGTCCCGACGAGATGTATGTATACCATAGTTTCCTCACAACTATCTTTTCGTTAACGAAAGTAGGTACGGCGAAAACCCCGATGAGGTCTCTTTCGCCGACTTTGGGCCAAAGAAGTTGCCAGTAAACCAACAACATCTGAAAAACGCTTGGGAGGCATCGCAACGCTCTACTCGCGAGGATTGGCAGGAGTGGATCCGTCGCTTCAGTGTAGAGCTTTTGAAGCAATCACCATCTCATGCCTTGAGGGCATGTGCTGGACTGGCAGGGGCATATTACCCCTTGGCCAGAGATCTTTTTAACGCTGCATTTGTGTCATGTTGGACTGAGCTATATGACCAATATCAGGTGGGTATTCCCATTATGGTTCGTGGGGTGCGCTCTTATCTAAGTTTCTATCAGGAAGAACTGGTTCGGTCCATTGAATGTGCGCTTATTTCGCCTCACATCCCACCTGAGATCTTGCAAATTCTCCTAAATCTTGCGGAGTTTATGGAACATGATGACAAAGCTTTACCTATCGACATAAGGACCCTCGGGATGTACGCGGCTAAGTGTCACGCATACGCAAAAGCCCTGCATTATAAAGAATTGGAATTCCTTCAAGAACCTCAATCAAGCGTTATTGAGGCGCTCATTAGTATCAATAACCAACTGCAGCAATCGGATGCGGCTATAGGTATTCTGCGGCGAGCTCAGCTATATAATGACGTCCCCTTGCGTGAATCGTGGTTTGAGAAGCTACAACGTTGGGAAGAAGCGCTGAAGGCTTACCAAGAGAAGGAAGCAACCGAACCTAATTCTTTTGAGATCACTATGGGTAAAATGAGATGTCTCCATGCCCTCGGTGAATGGGATATTCTCTCTCAACTCGCCCAGGATAAGTGGCGACATGCAGGCCGTGATGTTCAACGCCTGATTGCTCCTCTTGCTGCTGCGGCGGCCTGGGGGCTAGGGCAATGGGAGTTAATGGATGAATACATCATGGTTATGAAGGAACACTCACCGGATAGGAGTTTTTTCGGTGCCATCCTCGCGTTGCATAGGAACCAATTTGAGGATGCAGCAAAACACATAGAAAAGGCTAGAGAGGGTCTAGATACGGAGTTGAGCGCCCTGGTCGGCGAGAGCTATAATCGGGCGTACAGTGTGATCGTCCGGGTTCAAATGTTGGCGGAACTTGAAGAAATTATCACTTACAAGCAGAACAACGATCAGCCAGAGAAACAGGAGACCATGAGACGTACGTGGACCAAGCGTCTTAAGGGATGTCAAAGAAACGTGGAAGTCTGGCAACGAATGTTGAAAGTACGAGCTCTCGTGATCTCGCCGAAGGAGAATATGGACATGTGGATAAAGTTCTCAAACCTGTGCCGAAAGTCAGGTAGGATAGGGCTTGCCGAAAAATCTCTGAATTCGTTACTTCCGCAGAACGAACGCATTGGGTCGATATCAGGCACTTCTGTCCCTCCACAAGTCACTTATGCACGCTTGAAATTTATGTGGGCTACCGGACAGCAAAAAGAGGCTATTCAGCACTTGTTTGATTTCACAGACTCCTTGTCCCATGACTTAAGAGTCAACATGACAAACGGTCATCCTCACGGCCCTCAGCAATCGATGGCAATAGCAATCGATGATGAACATACGCGTCTTCTTGCTAGATGTTATCTTAAGCAGGGTGAATGGCAAGTAGCGTTGAATAAGGGTTGGCATGATGAATCACGGACCGCTCCTAGAATCTTGGACTCTTACCAAAAAGCGACTTACTTCCACAAGGACTGGTACAAGGCATGGCACGCTTGGGCATTGGCCAACTTTGAGGTGGTGACAGCAGCATCTACACCAGAAGGAAGGGAAAACGGCCGCATAAATTCAGAAATGATACAAAGCCATGTGATTCCTGCCGTTAATGGATTCTTCCGTTCGATCGCTCTCTCAGCTGGAAGCTCTCTTCAAGATACTCTTAGACTGCTCACACTATGGTTTGCTCATGGCGGCAACCCAGAAGTCAATATAACTGTCACTGAAGGGTTCAGCACTGTTAGTGTGGATACTTGGCTGGAAGTCATCCCACAGCTAATTGCCAGAATCAACCAACCTGACTCAACAGTGAGGCACTCTATTCATCAGCTTCTCGCTGAGGTCGGAAGGGCACATCCTCAAGCTTTAGTATACCCATTGACTGTTGCGGCAAAGTCGCACTTCTCACGACGTCAGAAGTCAGCCGCCCAGATTATGGATAGTATGAAAGCACATAGCCTGAAACTGGTCGAGCAAGCAGAGATAGTTAGTCAAGAGCTCATCCGAGTCGCGGTCTTATGGCATGAGCTTTGGCACGAAGGACTTGAGGAGGCCTCTAGGCTGTACTTTGGAGATCACAATATTGAGATGATGTTTAAAACACTCGAACCACTCCATGACATGTTGGAGCGGGTATGTATTATGGTGTTAATATATAGTTGTTCTAAAAGCTAACATGATTATAGGGACCTGAAACACTGCGAGAGATCTCATTCCACCAAGTGTTTGGTAGGGATCTTCATGAGGCTAAAGAGTGCTGTTCTGCATACAAGCGAACCGGGGAGGTTGGGGACCTTAATCAGGCGTGGGACCTGTACTACCAGGTATCATACGTGCCACACCGTTCTCGGCTTAAATTTGTCATTGTTAATTCTTGGTTATAGGTATTCCGTAAGATTACTAAACAGTTACCACAACTCAACTCTTTGGATCTGCAGTATGTATCGCCTAAGTTGCTAGGGGCCCTTGACCTTGACTTAGCCGTACCTGGTAAGGCTCCCACATTTTATAAACAGTTGTTGCCCGTCATCTGACATCCTGCAGGCACATACGCAACCGGCAGGCCTGTTGTGAAGATCATGAGCTTCGATCCTACCCTTAGTGTCATCTCATCCAAGCAGCGGCCTAGAAAGTTGACCATTAAGGGAAGTGATGGCAACCCATATCAGTATGTCTTGAAGGGACACGAAGATATCCGGCAGGACGAGCGTGTTATGCAGCTTTTTGGTCTCGTAAATACCTTACTGTCCGTTGACTCCGAGTGTTTCAAGAGGCATCTCAATATACAACAATACCCTGTCATCCCGCTGTCGCAAAATTCAGGTCTACTTGGATGGGTGCCTGATAGCGACACCCTACACATGTTGATCAGAGAATATCGGGATAGCCGGAAGATTCTTTTGAACATTGAGCATAGAATCATGTTGCAGATGGCCCCCGATTATGATAACTTGACCCTTATGCAAAAAGTTGAGGTTTTCGGATATGCCTTGGACAATACTACCGGACAAGATCTTTACCGAGTCTTATGGTTAAAGAGCAAGAGCTCCGAAGCCTGGCTTGATCGCCGCACAAACTACACTAGGTCTTTAGGCGTGATGTCTATGGTTGGATACATTCTTGGACTGGGCGACAGACATCCGTCCAACCTGATGCTTGACCGTGTTACTGGGAAGGTCGTCCACATCGATTTCGGAGATTGCTTTGAGGTCGCCATGCATCGCGAGAAATATCCTGAGAAAGTGCCTTTCAGACTTACGCGCATGTTGACCTATGCTATGGAGGTTAGTAACATCGAAGGTAGCTTTAGAACAACATGCGAAGCCGTTATGAAAGTGCTTCGAGAAAATAAGGAATCCCTCATGGCAGTTCTGGAAGCCTTTATGCATGACCCGTTGATGCACTGGCGTCTCGGAACAAAAGAGAGCCCAGCGGAGATAGGGCCGGCGGGTATGCCGGGAGAAGGCGGCAGGCGCCGTAGTATTATCGCTACACTGGATCCCCCAGACTTGCTCCGGCTTCGAAACGAGTCTTCGGACGGGGACGAACAAAGCGACTCGTCAAGAAAACCCGAGGCGCAGAATGAACGCGCCCTGCAAGTGCTCGAGCGTGTCAAAGCCAAATTGACAGGTATGTCGGTTTTAAGTTTCTGTTCAACCCTCCCTCCTCATCCCTGCGTATAGTTGATGCTGATACGGGTTTTTTTCCTCCCCCTCTACTAGGCACCGACTTTAAACCTGGCGAGGAACTTGAGATTTCCAAACAGGTGGCGAGATTAATCGATCAGGCTACAAACCTGGAAAACCTTTGCCAACACTATATCGGTATGCTTTTACACCGTGTACCCCTTTCCCCCATTACATTCCACTTTATTAACGCAGTCTTTTATTCAGGTTGGTGCTCGTTCTGGTAGTTCTAGTTCCCTTTTCATGAAGGATTTCCCGGTAGTTTTGTCGGGGCCCAGAATATTTTTACGATTTTTTTTCGAGCAACCATTCCCTTTTCTATTCCTCTTTTTCTATCTTTTCTCTTTTATTTTCTTTGCTAGCCATGCATTCTTCGGCGATATTGTGCGTAGGGACTTTTCAGGGAAGGAGGCAGCTAGTGGGAGGGCGCCTGTAATTCTTGCTTTTGCGGCAGCATACCGTGGCATAGTGATATTAGGATACGTAGTCCACCGTATTCCATACAAGTAATCACGATATCGTAACCTTTGAAAAACATCGATTTTTAGAGCGATTGTTATAATTCATAGTATACCGTAAGCATCATTATCATTATATAGTATCATTTTTTTAAATTTTTATTCCTTTCATCTCCACACCATAGGGGCTCGAGCTATAACCGGAAGTTCAAACCGGTCTTGCTGCAAGGCTCGGGAAAGTGAGAAGGTGTGATGTCGACTGACTATCGTAGGCAGGTATTAAGGTCGGCTCTCAGGCCAGCCTTCCACAAGCAACTACTCGAGTAGGATATGATCCTGCCAAAGGCCTATACATTAAGGGTATCGGCATAGAACAGAGAGCGCTGTGATTGGCCAAAGAGAGAGCTAGGGATTCCTCTCTACGCATGAATTGCCGTCGGCCCTCTCCCCCCATACACCTAGAGGAGTGTCTTATTTCTTGTCCTATTGATTCTGTTTTTGTTTTATTTTTTTTTGTATTTATGCCTTTCTTCCGCTCAGTTCCTACCTACTCAGAAATCCTTGTTTCCAACAGACATAAGAGTTAGGATAGAAAAGGTCAGATAAAAATAAGAACTGATCGCCTATATAGGATATCAGGCAGTCAGGTCAAACTTTTGATACAAGTTGTATAATACTAAAGCTTGAATTATCAGCATTCAAGGGACCACTTTAGGAATAATTCCTCAGGTGCTTGTAATTCTGTAAAGAATTCCTCTATCCTCTGTCAACTTTATTTTCTTTTTACTAGTGTGTTCATAAAGATGTGCAACAACAACGACCGGTGTACTTGTATGACTCTAGGCGAAAACAAGTTATCCCTCGGGCGGTCTGAGACAGTACCGGTAAAATTCGGTACAAGTACTAGGGTGCTAGGCCGTTCTAGAATCGTTCGAGTGTGGAGAATATTTAGGCTACAGTAACTTGAAGTGCTGAGTCATTTGGGCACCAAAAGACAGGAAAATCCTATTTCCTGCCCATTCAATGATTGCAGAAGCTGTTTCTAAAAAAAAGAGAATCTGATAAAACAAGCTCTTTATCAATTGCACTCTTTTTTAATCACGTTATCCGCCCCAGAATTCTCGAGAATCTCAAGTGCCGGGAGATGAGGATTGTTTTGCGGGCTAACCTAAATTAATCGCTTAGTAACTTTCTAGTCGCACTTGTACTCGGGGGTGTAGGTGGGTGATCGGACAGACAGGCGTTAGAAAATGTATGTATCGGCAT
>QOVD01003429.1:0-10480 GCA_003521225.1 Tuber microsphaerosporum | reverse complement strand
GCTGCCTATGAGGGTGACGCTACTCCCCCCTCTCCCCTCTGTTCCCCTCCTGATGGCATTGCGCTCGGGCGGTCTTTGTCTAGGGGGTTCACGGTCACTCTCTCCTCACTTCCACGCAGTCGCTTCGCTGTCCTCGCTTAGCGTTTGCACACGGTCGGCAACCACTTTCTCGTCAATGGCCTTTCGCAGTTTCGGGCTATCGGTGAAGTAGTGGCCCCGGTGGCTCTGCTCACTAGTATTGCACTATCTGCTGGGAACTCTGTTTGGTACGGTCGGCATCGTCGAACAGCTGTGATCTCGCTTCGGTCGGTCGGTCTCGCACTTCTTGATTGGGTCTACCCCTCCGCACTCCTCTCACCCGGCCCCAGGCCGCCTCTCCGCTCACGGTTTCGTCCAGTTGCTCTGTTACAGCTACACTCCGCTCCTTGGCTGGTATCCCTACTGCCAGGTGGCTCCTCTCGCCCCCCGTTGGGCCTTCATCCCTTGGGGTATCTCCTTCAGTTGGGCTCTGCCCTTCTCCTCCTCCTGGTCCCTGTCCCTTCTGATCTGCCTTCCTTGGGATCTGTCGCATCCTGTGCGCGGTGGTGAAACTACTCGGTCGTACGGGGTTCATACCTACCGCCTCAACCCCTTGGGGTATGCAACTCTGCGGGTCCGGTCTTCCGGTGGGTCCTTAGAGTTTTCTCCCTACGCCAGAGGTCTCCGCCACGCCGGCCTCGTCGTATGGATCTCCCGCTGAGTGTCCTTCAGCCCCTGTGCCGGTCTACAAGGCCTGGGTACGTCTACCCCTTGTGTGAACCAGGTCCGGTGGTATATCCTACGGTTTGGTATTGGGGGTCACTTTCTAGCTGGGCTTGAAGTCTTCTTTGGTTGGTATACAGGTTTCTCACTGTCGTTTGGGGTTTTCTTTTCGTGGGCTGCACGTCTGTGGAGGTTTTCTTGGTTCGTAGTGTTCTGGCCTGTTGTTTCCTTTGTAGTTTTTACCCATAGTACCGGGCTACTGTGCCTTAGCCGAGACGGAGCAGAGTCAGGCAGGGTCAGAGGGTTTTAGCATCGGTGGCGGGGGATGGAGAGTAGTTGGAGGTTTTTAGCTTACATACCTTCGGGTCAGATGACTTTCGTACCTAGTTAGTTTTTACTTAGCAAACGAATAAAATGGAACAAAAAAGAAAAAAAGAAAACAAAAAAAAGAAAAAAAACTGTGAGGTAGTTAGCACGAACCATCTCCTCTACGTCTCCGGTGATTGAAATCTCAACACCATGAGAAATGATCATAGACTCCACCCTCTCGCTCTCCTCTCCTGTGATGACCTCACTGCCTAGGAGGGTGACGACACTACCTTCTTCTTCTTTTATAATGGCCTCGCCTTGAGAAAGCGTTGTCCTAGAAGTTGTTTGAAGGCTCTTCTCACCCACCCCCTCGTCTCACGGTCGCAAGCCTCGCTAAGCGGTCGTCCCGGTCACCTTTACTTCTTTCTACGTTTACGGTCGGCGTTACGGGGTCCGGACCTTGGTGAAAGTACGCTCTTGGTTCTATTGCTTGTCACTCGTTAGGGAAAGCTTCGGTCAGTAGCTTCGCGGTACTCGCTATTGTCCTCTCGGTCCGAAATCAGTCGAGAATGGCCTCTTTGTCGGTTGTTTCTAGCGAGTTATTTGCCTTCCACCCCCTCCCCTCGCCTCATTGTCTCGTCCAGGGGCTGGGTTACAGCCACCCCCTTGTTCCTCCCTTGCACTCGCTTACACGGTCGGCTTGGTTCACTCTTTCGGCTGGCATCCTCTCTGCCTGCTGGCTGCACTCGCCCTGCGACTGCCCACGGTCGCCTTCCTCGGTTACGACTGTTCATGGTATTGAACTGCCTCCTTGGACGACTTTCAACCTTGCTACGATGTAATTTTGCTGGCTTCTTTCGTGTTATGATTGACCCTCGTTTCCGCCACAAGGGTGATGGCCGGCCCCCTCCTCTGATCGTTAGTGTAGTGTTTACTCTATGTCTCGGTTGGATTTTCTTTCTCATGGGATTTTCTTGTTTATCTTTCCTTTCATTTGTATTGGGTAGACGGTTCGGTGCATGTTTCGCTGCGCAGGCAGTGTTCTTTTTGTCAGGAGGTAGGAGTTTATGGCAAGTGCTTTTCCTGTTGTTTCCTGCCTGTAGGGTTTTGGGGATTTACTTTGTCGTCCGCTTCGGCCAGCCGCTGTTGTTTTTCTCTCTTGTCTGCGGGATCGTGCGGTTGGGCCCACACCAGAGGGTTTTGGGATGATGTCTTTTTCCACTGGCGCCAGGTTGGATCGTGCGGTTATTTTCCGCCATATCTGATGATGCATGCAGTTTTTGTGCCCCAGTAGTTGTAAAACAAATATACTTGATATAAACAAAAGAAAAAAAAAAAAAAAAACCGTCAAGTTGTTAGTCACGAACGATCTCCTCTACACCTCCGGCGATTGAAATCTCAACACCATGAGAAATCATCGTCAACTCCACCCCCTCCCTCTTCTCTCCTGTGATGGCCCCACTACCTAGGAGGGTGACGACGCTACCTTCCTCTCCTTTTATTATGGCCTCGCCTTGAGAAAGTGTTGTCCTAGAAGTTGGTTGAAGGCTCCTCGCATCCACCCCCTCGTCTCACGGTCGCAAGCCTCGCTTAGCTGTCGCCCCGGTCGGTTTTACTTCCTTCTACGTTTGCTGTCGGCGTTACGGTGTCCGGACCTTGGTGAAAGTACGCCCTTGGTTCTATGGCTTGTCCCTCGCTGGGGAAAGCTTCTGTCAGTAACTTCGTGATACTCGCTATCGTCCTCTCGGTCCAAAATCTCTCGAGCATGGCCTGTTTTTCCGTGGTTTCTAGCGAGTTGTTTGCCTTCCACCCCCTCTCCTCGCCCCATCGTTTCGTCCTGTGGCCCAGTTACAGTCCCCCCTTGTCCCTCCCTCGCCTTCATTTACACGGTCGGCTTGGATCACTCCCTCGGCTGGCATCCTCTCTGCCTGGTGGCTCCACTCCCCCCCCGCGGCTGCCCGTGGTCGCATTCCTCCGTTACGACTGTTCATGGTATTGCACCACCTCCTTGAACGAATTCAAAGCCTGGGTACGATGTAATTGCTTTCCAGTTTCTTTCGTGTCGTGATTGCTCCGGTATTAGACTGGGTGATGGCCGGCTCCCGTTCGAGATCGTTTGTGTAGTGTTTACTCGATGTCTTGTTTGGGTTTTCTTCTCATGGGTTCCCCTTGTTTGTGTTTCCTTTCATTTGTATTGGTTACACCCTTCGCCTTTTGTTTTGCTGTTTAGACAGCGTTCTTATTTGTTAGGGGGTAGGAGTTTATGGCAAGTGGTTTTCCTGTTGTTTCCTGCTTGTAGACTTTTGGGAATTTACTTTGTCGTCCGCTTCAGCCAGCGGATGTTGTTTTTCTCTGTGGTCTACGAGATCGTGCGGTTGGGCCCACACCAGAGGGTCTTGGGATGATGGCTTTTTCCACTGCCGCCAGGTTGGATCGTGGGGTTTTTTCGGCCATATCTCAAGATGCACGTAGTTTTTGTACCTCGGTAGTTGTAAAACAAATACACTTGATATAAATAACAAAATAAAAAATAAAAATAAAAATAAAAAGAAAAAAACCGTCCCTTAGTTAGTTCCTCATGCAACCATCTAAGACCTTTCTTATACTATCAATTCAAGTTATTTTTACTATCACGATTTCTGGCGAATAAAGAGAAGTGTCTCTTAAACGAGTTCTCGACTACACGATAGGAGCAAGTGTGTTCGGCTATCAAAGTAGTGTACGAGAATATTGAAGTTGTTACCTGCTGCAAGTATCGTCCGGAGGGAAGGATCGTTACATTTGGTTGCGTCTATTCGCAGCACCTAACAAACAGACAAGACGTCGGAACAACACGAAGACCCACTAGCATAAGCAGTATTCGATACAGATACTTTAGGAGAAGCACTTCCACAATCATTTGGGACATCAAGGGCCTGAAGCCCAGTATCACCAGAACCAGGATCCCCGGAAGGATCGGAAGGAACACCATCACCAACCATCACAAGGAGAAACACAATGTCAGCACCAGCACCGGCGGCACCCAGCGGGTCGCACAATCCCCCAGCAGGCGGCACTGCCACGGCAATCCAATTGGCAGGAATCACGGAAGAACAACTACGACAAATCATCCAACTGGCACAAGGTGGGGTAGGAACCTCGAAGCTGAAAGTCAAGCCACCACCTGAGTTCAAAGGAGAGAGGGAGACACTACGGACATTCATAGCACAATGCAACTTGTACTATGAGGCGACGGGCATCACCATCGACACTGAAAAAGTGACATACGCAAAGTCACTATTAAGGGGAGCAGCGGCAAAGTGGATCACACCATACACGGAAGGAAGGAAAACAGCAAGCTGGGAAACCTGGGGCCGATTTACCGATGCGCTCCGAAGACAGTTTGCCGATGTCGACGCACAGAATGCAGCAAGAACCAGGATTGAGGGCATGATTCAAGGGAAACGAAACATAACCGACTACTGGAACGAATTTCGGTTAACAGCAGACGAAGCTGACTACGACCACCAATCCATGCAACGAATATTCCTCAAAGGAATTAACCATACTCTACAAGACGCATGGGGACAGGACAATTACGAAACAGACGACGTCGAAGACCTGGCAAACTGGGCTATCAGAAAGGAAAATCTCATCAACTTCGTCAACAGCATACAACAGAAAAATATATCAAACCGAGCTGTCGAGGTACCAAGAAACCAGAATGGCACATTTAGGCCATCCACCAACGACCAAAGGGAAGACCCGATGAACCTTGACGCAACTCGAAGACAACCCAATTGGAGGTTGCCAAACAACGAATTCAGAAGAAGACTCCGGGAACAGCTATGCCTCAAATGCGGAAAACCAAATCACCAAGCAAAAGATTGCAACAATGCAAGAGACGGACGAGACTATACTAGTCAGCAGAGAAACGGACAAAGTCAACGACGACCACCATGGGGAACCAGACCCAAGATCAGAGAAATGGAGTTGGAGAAGGAACCCGAACAGTCGGGAAACGAAGAAAGTCCCCAGTAAGAGATGGTCTGAGGGACAGACCCGAACGGAAACCCATCCTTTTGGCAAATTAGTACGCGGCACTCAGCTACACGGAAACACTCAAAAACGAAAACGATCATATTATGGTAAAGGTCAGACTTCACGGAAAAAAGGAAATGGTCACGATCAACGCAATGATCGACTCGGGAGCAACTAAAGATTCTATCGACCAGGGAATATGCCAGAAGCAGGGGATCCCGAGAACACGAGCTCAGAAACCGAGCGAAATTTACCTAGCGGATGGGAAGCCAAGCAGCATGGGGCCAGTCACCCATGTTGTGAAAGTACCTATGGACATCAATAGCCATAGGGAATTAGCAACTCTCCAAGTGGCAAATTTGCAAAACCATGAGGTCATCTTAGGTATGCCATGGTTACGAACACATAATCCGACTATCGATTGGAACGATAAGAAGATTACCTTCAACAGTGAACAATGCACAACATGGTGTTTGAACAGTCCACCTGTTGCGTATGCTGTACCAGAAGTGGAAGCCCTGGAAGAGAATTTGATCACCAAATTCTCTAGTGTTCAGGCCAGCATTGACAAACGTGTCAAGGTCAAACGATTGACCAAACAAGCGAGAATGCCTACGAAGGGATCGGTTAAGGCAGCAGGAAGCGACCTGTACGCAAACGAAGATATCAGTATACCAGCCCAGGGGCAGGTAACAATCGGAACGGCAATAGCCATTGGGCTACCTCACAACACGTATAAACGAATAGCTCCACGCAGTGGTCTCGCAGTCAAGCACAGACTCTGCACCAATGCGGGAGTTATAGACGCCGATTATACGGGAGAAGTGAAGGTAGTAATGGTCAACCAAGGAACTACCGAGTACACGGTACGAAAAGGAGATCGAATCGCACAATTGATCATTGAAAAGATCAACCATGGAGAACTATACGAAGTAGCGTCACTGGACGAACCCGAGAGAAGCGACCACAGATTCGGTAGTACGGAAACCAAGGAAGACAATAGGCAGAAAGCTAGTATGTCAAAACCAAGGATCGAGATAAGCGAAATCTCTGCTAGGGCATTCGGCCACTTCTATGGCCGAAAGGAGAAACCACCGTGATCATCAAAAGAAGCTGGGTCACGAACGAAATAAGACTGGAAGGAGTCAATATCAGCACGGAATTGGCAATTCGGAACAAGAAAGCCAACGAACAAAAGGAACTAGAAGAAATTGTTCCAAAGGAATACCATTACTTAATGGACGTCTTTGAAAAAGAAGAAAAATCTTACCGCCACACCCACCAGGAGTTGACCTGGACATCAACCTGAAAGAAGGAGAGAAAGTCCCGACAAAGAAGATATATCCAGTATGCGCGGACGAGCTGGACGAATTGCGAGGATATATCTATCAGAACCTAGGAAGAGGATGGATACGAGAAGTATGGACAGACCTAGCGTCGCCTATACTATTCGTCAAGAAAAAGGATGGGAAGCTTCGACTATGCATGGATTATCGAGGACTGAACGAAGTCATCAAAAAGGATCGATATCCACTACCACTCATTAGCGAAGCATTGGACCGGCTTAACACCGCCAAATACTTCACGAAACTGGACATTAAGGACGCCTACCACAACATCAGAATCAAAGAAGGGGACGAATGGAAGACAACTTTCTCTAGCAAATTGGGAACGTACGAATACTTGGTAATGCCCTTTGGGCTAACCAATGCACCGGCGGCCTTCCAAAGATGGATCAACAACACGGTCAGAAGATATATCGATATCTGCTGTATAGTATATCTGGACAATTTCCTAATATACTCAGACACTTTGGAACAACACCGGAAGGATGTCGCCAATATACTGGCAGACATATACGAATCAGGAATAAAGGTTAAACCTTCCAAATGCGAATTCCACAAGAAGGAAGTGGAATACCTCGGATTTATTATCAATGAGGACGGTATCAAAACGGATCCCATCAAAACAAAAGCAATATGGGAATGGACGGCACCAGCAAAAGTTACGGAAGTACAATGCTTCCTCGGCTTTTGCAACTTCTATCGGCGATTTATAAAAGGATTTAGCATGACGAGCAAACCCCTCTACTGGCTTACCGAAAAAGCCGTTAAATGGGAATGGGGGGATATCGAACAAGCAGCATTCGAGGAATTACAAAGGAAACTCACCACGTCACCGGTCCTGGTCTATTACGACCCCAACCTACCAACGATGATCGAAACAGACGCATCAAAATACGTCTGCTCCGGAATCCTATCACAACAAGGACCAGAAGGAAGATGGAGACCGGTCACATTCCGATCCAAGACAATGAAGGATGCGGAGATCAACTACGACGTCCACGACAAGAAACTGTTAGCGGTCATACAAGCCCTAGAGGAATGGAGGAGATGCGTTAAAGGATGCCGACACACAGTACGAGTCATGACGGACCACAAGAACCTGGTTACCTTCATGACATCAAAAAACCTCTGCGACCGGCAAACACGATGGGAACTACGAATACGTCAGTTCGACTTCAAGATAATCTACCAACCAGGGAAAGAAAACAGAAAGGCCGATGCACTCACCCGAAGGGCTGAAGACCTACCGACGGCAGGAGATCCAAGGCTTGTCAACACCCCTCAAATACTACTTGCAAAAGAACAGTATTGGGAGGAAATCAACGAACTAGAACTAGTGGAATTCCAGGACATGGACAAAGGAAAAATCCAGGAAGCAAGCAAAAAGACGAATACATACAACAAATCAAGGAAGCATTGGACAAAGGAGAAAAAGAGATGAAAGGGGTAGCACTCGGGTTATGCCAATGGGAGGACGAATACCTATGGTACTAAGGAAGGATATGGATACCAGACGACGAAGGGCTCAGGACCACCCTTGTCTACAACCACCAGGACGTTCGGCAGGCAGGACACGGAGGAACGGCGAAAACTACCGAACTCATATGCCGCAAATATTATTGGCCAAATATGAGAGAAACAATCAAACGATACGTCAAAAACTGCGACACATGTCAACGAAAGAAAGTGGTACGACATGCACCCTACAGACTATTACAACCAAAAGAGGCAACTGATCGACCATGGAAGTCAATAGCCATGGACTTCATCACGGATCTGCCAATATCGAACGATTATGACACCATTTTGGTAGTCATAGATCGTCTGACCAAAATGAGTCATTTTATACCATGCCGAAAGGATCTAGACGCGCGGCAGTTCGCAAATCTATTTCAACGAGAAATAGTCCGATTACACGGAATTCCAAAAGACATCATCACGGATCGAGGCACACTATTCATATCAGAATTGTGGCAAGACACCACAACGAAAATGGGAATTGAACGACGAATCAGCACGGCATTTCACCCGCAAACAGACAGACAAACGGAACGGACCAATCCTATATTGGAGCAATATCTCGGAGCATACATCAACTACCAACAAGACGATTGGTATAAGGCATTATTGCTGGCAGAATTTGGGTACAACAACGGATACCAGGAAACCATCAACACGACACCATTCTATACAAATTACGGAATCAACCCCGAGTACGAAACAATCGGTCATCTGATGCAGACAAAAAAGATATCAGCGGAAGATATGAGGGAATTACACTACACACTACGAAGTGTGATGGTGGCAGCACAATTACGGCAAAAAGAATATTACGATCAACACCGAAAACCCGATCCAAATCTCAAATCAGGAGATAGAGTCTGGTTGTTGCCACGCAACATCAAGACCACGAGACCATCAAAGAAACTGGACTACAAGAAAATCAGGCCATTCAAGATAGTGGCAAAGCTTGGCAGCAGCGCTTATAAGCTGGCTCTGCCACCCTCGAAGAAAATACACGACACATTCCACATTTCACTTCTCAAACCATACGAAGACAACAGATTCCCCTCACAAATCCAAACTCCTCCTCCGCCTATTGAGATAGACGGAGAAAACGAATACGAACTCGAAGAAATCATCGACTGTCGAGTACATCGAAACCACTTGCAATATCGAGCCAAGTGGACGGGATATTCACCAGAACATGACAAGACCTGCTACCCGGCAGAAAACTTTGAAAATGCCAAGCCTGCAGTTCAACGATTCCACTCCCGCTACCCAGGAAAACCAAGAATGGGTTCAAGTGGAGTCCCCATATCCGACTGCCGCACTATTGAGGGCCGAAGAAGGATGGGGCGATTACTGCAATCGCTGCTTCGGCCCATTTCCACCTACTAGTCCCCCCTATTCTGGACAACCAGAATCGGAGCTGGATGCAGACCAGCTCAAAGCAAAGCGGAACATGGAAAGGAACGAGCATCTCAGCCTATCGTGGACAGGCTGTTATGACGACGAATGTCAAGTCCACCTCGGCGAAAAACAAAGAGGGAATTGTTTCCCTCGAAAACCCAGAAGACATAGTACCGGTCAAACGGTACCCTACGAAACGCCGTACGAATCGGGAGTAACTCCTCCTCCTCCTCCTCCTCCTCCGACCAGACCTAAGCGAAGGTCGCATTCGGAGATTTACACGTGGGAAAAGTGTTTCAAAGACAATTGTCGTTCCCACAAAAACGACAAAATCCAAGCGGGATATTATCCCAGACCAAAAGGGGGTCAAGCACCGTTGAGCAGGGAACACGAAATAACAAGGAAAGGAAGACAAGCCGTGAGGATACGGCTTGAGGGGGAGAGGAGCATGAACGAAGAGGAGGAGAGAAGGGAAAGAGATGGAACCAGTCCAGACGCCAACAGCCTGCATAGGCAAATCGAAGGCCTCATGCAACGAAACAAACACCTCGAAGACATGATACGACTACAAGACGAGACGATCCGTAACCAGCAAAAAACAATAGCGGACCAACTCGGATCACTCGAAGTAGGACGCAACATGCTGAGGATGATGAAGTCGGCGTGGAGAAACGAAGAAAGCAACAACAGACGTTTGAAAAGGCATATCAAAAGTATAGGAGAAAGGTTGTTGCAATTTGAGGATTAGCATCAAGGGACCGATGCTAGGGGAGAAGGGAGCTAATGTCACAAACCTGACTAAGCAAGGAATATAGTTTCACATGACGCATGGTTATGCGTCATAAGTTTGTGATTTATTTCACATGACTCGGACTCGGGATGTCATCATTATAATGTTATTGGTTGATGTTTTTCACATGACTACGATTGTGGTCATATGGTTTATGAACTTTCGCACATGACTCACATTATGAGTCATGGGTTTCACTCATGTGACGCGAGTTGCGCACATGACTTGTTATTTGGATTATGATTGGTTTAGGTAAGTTGCGCAGTTGACTTGTTAGAAGTCAGCTAATGGATTTCGCACATGACTCGCTACGAGTTATGAGGTCATGTGACTCAAGGGTATGAGTCACCAGGGTTAGGGT
>QOVD01003408.1:0-10970 GCA_003521225.1 Tuber microsphaerosporum | reverse complement strand
AGGGGGAACAGGGGGAGGGGGGGTAATAGTAGCATAATTTGGCTCATAGGTGCGAAGCCGCAATATTGAGGACTGATCGGCCGATCAACTGACTGGGGCTCCATGTGGAATAATTTTTCTAGCCTGCTTTTTGCCCATCTTGTTCTTCCATTTACTTATTTCACTCCTTGGTTCCCAAAGCACCATGTTATAATGAATCACCGTTTGTCAATGAGAATTTGGACGAAAAAGTAGATCTCGATACTATAAAATAATTCCAGATTATATTGTGTAATTAAGACTCATAAGGAGTGAATGTAACTATACCGTCCACCCCGTGGAACGGTAGGACGTCCCTAAATGTCCTGCGCTCATTCCATCGGCTTAATATGTAGACTTCTCTTAGTATTCAGACATTCTTAGTTTAGGGGTTAATTGATGTGGAACGTACTTGTGTGTGATCTTTATGCCACTATTGGGCGTGGCCTGCGTTTGATAACGCGAGTATATCGTTGCGAGTAATAGTTTCATTTCTAGGATAGATAGACTTCATGGGTGATAACTCGTAAGCATGGGCTCTGCACCGAATCGCTCAAGTGGCCTCCCATCGCACTCGGACTAGATCGCGATAGCGCCGAATGACGGGGCGGAGGGAACCTACTGTCTTCCCACACAATTTCTCGCGCCGCTGCCAAAAGCCCAAAGCCTTGCTTCCATAATTCGGATTCTTTGCTTTTCTTGCACCAACTCGTCAGGGGTTAACTCGCCTTCGATGCCGCAGTTGATTAACCATCTTTCCGGACGGAAGCTATTGACATCTCCGGGTTCATCTCTCCGCCCAGTCTCCACAGCGAAGACTTCGTCACGGTGAATACCGTAGGCCAATGTCCCTATGGTGGTCCCTAGGAACCTGTGGTGAGCATTAAAAAATCGCCGTCAGGGACGAGCCTTACCGGCTGGAATGAATTTCCCTTCAACAATTCTTCCATTCCTGTGACCGCTAATACTATCGGTGGTTGTGGAGGGAGGAACAACTCGCGGCAGTGTAATGGGAATGGCTGTATATACTCGCAATGTCTCCTTGAGAACTGCATCGAGATACGGCAGATTCAAGACCTTTAGAATTGCTTCGTGAGGGAGACTTTGGATATCCATTGAATGGGGCCAGCCGGAACTGGATTTCTCCGCTGGCTTGGGGAAAGCATCGAGCAATTCAGAGTGCAGCCTCTTTTGAGCGTTCCTAGATTGTGCGAGCGACAGTTGATACATCAGGAATGATAAAGTGTCACCTTGTATTTGTTAGCGAGACGGCTGTACTCTCCCTGCTGCATGGACTTGGAAATGTCTAGCTTAGCGGAGCAAGAGATTCTACTGCTGGAGTGTTGATGACAGTTGGGGTGAAACATAAAATCCTGTTAACATACCAGTCGTATCCATACCCGCCAACATTTGGTCCTATAAAAACATTATTAGTCACTAGCGCCAAACAAAATCAGCATAAGGAAAAGTCAGGTCACCGTCTCCGGTCCCGCAATCTAGAACCACAAGGAAGCCATCGGAGCATCCAAATGTAGATTCAATTGTGTCTTTTGCTCCGATGGTCGGACCCGGGGTTTCCGTTCCTTCCGATGATAACCCTTCAAAGGGCGAAAAACAGTAAATCACCTACCAGTATCTCACTAATGGCGCCTTTATCGTCCCAGACCCCTTCGGCACTACTACCTTCTTGTGCAAGTCTCCCAAGTCTCCCAGCAACAGTGTCCTCACCAGAATTTGACTGGGCGTCCATATACGCATCCCAACCCCACTTCTGAATCTGACTCACCATCTCCCAATCTTCTATCGCTTCTCCACATACCCAACTCCAGACCCTCCCGGTGTAGAATAAAAGCCACTCGAACACGTTCATAACGAACGGGAACTCAATGTACATCCAAACCTGAGTTCTTCGGGTGCGGGCATAATGCCCAAGCACAATCTCGCGATGTGCTTCATTTCCAGCGAGAGTCTTCATAGAAGCCTCCGATCCAAATATCTTCCCAGTGACCACGTCTGTCGCGTAAAATGTGTTCGCATTATAAATGTCAACTCTCCTATCTCTTTCCACGAAACCTAGATAATCCTTGACGACCTTGAGCACCTTTCCCGCTGCGGCTTCATTTTTGAGCACAAACGATAGAGAATAGGTCCCCGACACGGCCTTTCTTCTCCATCCGTGCTCTTCGCGGGTGCAGCTAGTAAATGCATTCTGGGCCCCGAAGTGCGTGAAGATGGAGTATAGGGGGGTGTATTTGGTGTATTGAGGAGAAGAGTAAACCTCTTTGATCGCTTGGGGGGAAAGTACCGAGATTTCGGTGGGTGATACCCGAACAATTGGCCCGTACCGTTTGTGCAATGAATAAGTTCCGACTGTCCTTCGGTTGAGCGCTGAAAGGAAGTTTATGTAGTGCGGCGTTATTGCCGTCACCGGTGGCCCAGGAATATGTGAGAGCGGAGAGAAAAAAATGCCAGAAATAACTTTCCAGACGATGAGCCCCCCGAAAGCGCAAATCGCTGCGGTCAGATATTCTGTCTTGGACACTCCATCGGGAAAATATTCGCTGTCAATCATTATGACCAAAAAGAAGCGACGGGAGAGGGAGACGATTGATGGCTTGTCGTGTGAATTGACTCCCTTCTTTCAAGGTTTGCGAAAATGCTAGTGCCGGGTACTGAGGCTCTTGTGAGCAAGAGCTTCGATAAGTTATCGAGGTGGACATTTTAATAGGGTGCATCGACGGCCTTATCATAACCGAGAACCGAAATGATAAGCCCTCGTGATACAAAAAAGCCCAGAAGCGTATGCTTAACCGATTTCAAAAGCACTCTGCCGGTAGTAGTGGCAGGACGACTGGGCACTAGCATGCATTGGCCTTGGCGCCAGGAGGTTCAGATACTACGGTATCATAAAAAATCCTCTGGACCGCACAGTACTCGAGTACAAAGCTCGTACCACCCGTACTCGAGTATAGTACAGTACCGGTCTCGCACAGTGGCCTACTAGTACTCTTGTCAGGGCGCAACGCCGTTCCATATCGGCAAACGACCCTCGTTTTTTAGTTATGTTGATTAGAGCGGTTTCCTATGCTCGTATAGTACTGTAGTATCTAGGAGAGGGGCTCGAATGAGATGGCCAAGATAAGGACTTTTAAACGGCGAAACGGCGGCTGCGAAACGAAACGCCAAGATTAAAGCAACACAAGAGAGCTCGATCGCCAACGCACAACTTAGGAGTGGGGAACTTCTTCTCTCGTTCAACTGCTCGCTCTCTCGCTCATGCTCACAACAAACTAACTAACTACCGGTAAAAGACAGGAGTATATATTATAAAGACAACGAAGCCTTCCTCCCAACCTTCTATCGATCGCGACACAGGCCAATTCTCCTCCGCGCGTATCCCCCTTTCTCTTCCGCAGACTCCCGTGCTAACGAAAGAAAGACAAACTTCAGAAGGAACTCCCACGGCTCTCCATAGCCTCCGCGCATCCGACTCTTTTATGATCGTATTCCTTCCGGTGCTGCATCGATCCCCAGCGCATATCCGAACCCTTTGTGCGAACGGTAAAGCGATGTGCTGAGCATGCTGAGCAGCATCAAAGACTTCCAACAAGGATCAGTTCAGGGTAAATTCCAGGCCGGCTAAGGTAGAGGGCGACATTTTTTTATCAACATTCCCCCACCGATTCCCCCGAGGCATTACAGCGGACACCAATTCTTGCCTCTTTCACCGGAACTAGAGACTCCGCTCAGCGCGCTAAGGGATACACCTGCCGTTATTCTATCCCCGATGAATCACATTCGGGAGTCAATGAAAGAAGTGGATTTTATCCCCGCATCTTCTGGGAGTAAGGATATTAGAGGTCTTGCTACGGTGTCTTTGGTCGCGATGAGACGCCGTCACTGTTACTCGGTTTGCCCTTTTCCACGCCTTGTACTACATGCGAAGGATGCAAATATCTGAAACACACGGGACAGTTATTCTACAAGGACTAAAATAACCTGAAACATAACAGCTGCCAACAAACCTCTTGATGTTCGACTCGATCTTGAATCACGAACTTGAACCGTCCCTCATGTTGCCTCTCCGGTACCTATAAATCCTACGGGCCGGGGTCTGCCTGCTCTCAACTCTGAAAATTGAAAATACTAATAATACAACACTCGATAATAACGTTCCTTCGCTAGGAAATCAAATAAGAGGAAAAAAAAACAGAAAGCCAAGATGTTATCTAGAGGGCCTCGGAAGTCATCCGCTGGGACAGAACACATTTTACAACTTTCGCGCATTCTAAAGCTTAGACCGGCTATACCACCGCCTGATGCCCATGGGAGAACACATTGGCCTACCGGGCAAGAAGCGAGAAGGAACTGGTGGATTTTCGGGGGTCATGAATGCATTTCCGGAAAGAGGACGGCACTGCTAGTGAAAAAAAGGGATGGTGGTGAGGGGGAGGATAACATTTGAAGAGGCATGAGAAGTGTTGCGCAGCCGGATGTATTAGACTTGATTCTTTTCCTGTACGATCAATGGATGGGTGAACGGGGGGAGGCGATAATGGTTCGAAGTGTGACATGGCGGGGGGGGGGGTTGGGTAGAAGCCGGGGAAGGCCTGAAGGAGTGGAATCATAGGGAAAATTAGAACGCTCACATCAAATAAAATCCCAAGATTTTTTCCAACCTAATAACTTTCATTATTACGCGGGCTTCTTAGATATTCTCCGTGCCTCTAAAACTATTAACACTACTTGGTTATCATGCAAGGAAAGTTTAATTTCGCGTTTTACTACCGTAGTCTACCCTTCATCCACCCTCAGACCCTTCTGGTGGGCTTAGAGTGTTGTGCCTCTACCGAAACATCGTTCCCCTACAGCTGCGATTCGGTGAGTGATCACCCATGACACCGGGGGGAAATGTGGAGTATCTATGAGGCGAAACACCTATCCTTCTGGGAATTTTTGTTGGAAGAGAATACACCCCAGCCGACCTCATCGACTATAAATACACTTCACCCGATATGCGTGCCATACAGAAATACAGAATACAAATATATATATACCAAGAGTGTTTCGGAGACCCCAGCACCTCGTAAAAGCGGATTTGAAGCAAAAAAAAACATGGTCACAAATAGAGACAGTGGGAGGCTTCATGGACTCCGACCTTGGTGTGTTTTGCCTGGTAACTTATTCCTATGGTGTCCTAAGCCTGACATATTACAAAACGAGCGATTTCCTACGGTAATTAGATTGTTAAATTGGGGTTGGTGATGTATGCCCGATCCATACTGGTAGTGCTGTATGGGTCACTACATCAAGAAGTGTAAATTTACCGTTCCGCCGCCCTGGTATCACACCACAAGAGTAGGCACAAGAACCCACAGAATACCCAATGAATAGTGCAATGCATAATCTTCCGCTTGCCTAGAGAATGGCAGATTAAGTAAGTTACCGGTGCCAGTGTCAGCGATGGCTGCTAGGAAATCCCAAGTGGGGATGAAGGCGGCTCCGAGCGCAGTCCGGCCGGGAAGACAACAGGGAACAATAATAACGGCAATCACAGATCAGTTCCACCCACGCATCCTCTCTCCTACTATACTGATATCTTACCTTTCCACCCTCCCACCTACACAGAGCGCCGTCCTACAATCCCCGAAAATTACCTACCTTTCCAATCAGATAGATCACATCCTTACTCCGTAACAAGTACCTAACCCCGAGAACAAACTTTAAGCCCTCCTCAGCAGTGGGCGACCTTCCAAGAAAATCTTGTCGGTAGTCGTTCTTTTTGTTTGTTAGTTGTCATTCCTTTGGTGCTTCCTTGCACGACCCCTCTGGCAGCGCTAGTAGTGCTACTTCTTGGGGGGGAGAGATAGAGAATTATTTCACCGCCTCGGGAAGAGTTAAGGGAGAAAAAAGGGAGAAACTAGTGTCCAGAATGGGGTGAGAAATAGTGTAGGAAGGGTGAGTGACCTGCCGCCAGTAGATTTTCAATGTGCCATGGGCGTAGCTTAGTCTTCCAAGTAGTAGAAGTCAACCTTGATTGGCTTCTCGCTAATAACTATTTCTTTGACTGCCTAATCCCCTAATATGCTACACTACCCTACCACGTCATCAGGCCATCGCTCGGAGGGCCCAATACGCGCAGGGGAAATGGAAAATAAGAGAAGGAAAGAGTCTAAAGGAAAGGAGGAACGGGATGTGAGAAACGGAAAGGAGTGAGGTAGTAAATTATATAAAGAAAAAACTAGGTTATAAATCAAAAAGACGCGAGAAAGAATACGGAAAGTCCGAAAATCAAGCAGCTCTTAAGATCAAACGGAGGGATTAAAGAAAGAAGTAGAAACGAAACACAAGCTAGTCGGAAATAATTGCGGTTAATGTCGGGAGTATTCATTGCAGTGGTGCGGTCGTTCAGGGGTATATTTGGGGGATCGACGGAAACATCTTCCTGGGGATGCGATTGCGACTTCAGGTTATCGTCATCGAGTGAACCGGGAATGATTATTTGCACGGGAGTGTTGTCGGGCCGACTGGTTGAGGGAGAGTGGGTTTCCTTATCACTGGCCTCTGGGGGTTTGGGATGGGCGCTGAGCCGTTCCTCGAGCAGCTTCACCACGCCCTTGTGAAAATCCTCGGCTGCTAGCCAGAGCGGGGTATAGCCGTCGTTATCACATGAGTCGGGATTGACTTCCTTGCGTTCGAGGAGTAGCTTCACTATACCCTCGTGCCCTCTCTGGACCGCCCCAAACAGTGGTGTTTGGCCATACTCATCAGATGAGTCGGGGTTGACTTCCTTGCGTTGGAGGAGTAGCTTCACTATACCCTCGTGCCCTCCTCGAGTCGCCCCGAACAGCGGTGTTTGGCCATGCTTATTAGATGAGTCAGGATCGACTTCCTTGCGTTCGAGGAGTAGCTTCACTATACCCAGTTGCCCTTCCCAAGCCGCTCGGAGCAGTGGTGTTTGGCCCTCCTCGCTAGATGAGTCGGGATTGACTTCCTTGCGTTCGAGGAGTAGCTTCACTATACTCTCGTGCCCTCCCTGAGCCGCTTCGAACAATGGTGTTTTGCCATACACATCAGAGGAGCCGGGATTGACTTCCTTGCGTTCGAGGAGTAGCTTCACTACACCCTCGTGCCCTCCCTGAGCCGCCCCGAACAATGATGTTTGGCCATGCTTATCAGATGAGTCGGGATTGACTTCCTTGCGTTTGAGGAGCAGTTTCACTATACCCTCGTGCCCTTTCGAGGCCGCCTCAAACAGTGGTGTTTGGCCCTCCTCGCTAGATGAGTCGGGATTGACTTCCTTGCGTTCGAGGAGTAGCTTCATAATACCCTCACACCCTCCCCGAGCCGCCTCGAACAATGGTGTTTTGCCATACATATCAGATGAGTCGGGATTGACTTCTTTGCGTTCGAGGAGTAGCTTCACTATACCCTCGTGTCCTCCCTGGGCCGCCCCTAGCAGTGGTGTTTGGCCATACTCATCAGATGAGTCGGGGTTGACTTCCATGTGTTCGAGGAGCAGTTTCACTATACCCTCGTGCCCTTTTGAAGCCGCCTCAAACAGTGGTGTTTGGCCCTCCTTGCTAGGTGAGTCGGGATTGACTTCCTTGCGTTTGAGGAGTAGCTTCACTATACCCTCGTACCCGAGTTGAGCTGCCTCGAACAATGGTGTTTTTCCATACTTATCAAATGAGCCGGGATTGACTTCTTTGCGTTCGAGGAGTAGCTTCACTATACGCTCGTGCCCTCCCTGGGCCGCCCCAAACAGTGGTGTTTGGCCACACTCATCAGATGAGTCGGGATTGACTTCCTTGCGTTCAAGAAGCAGTTTCACTATACCCTTGTGCCCTCCCCGAGCCGCCCTGACCAATGGTGTTTTTCCATACACATCAGATGAGTCGGGATTGACTTCCTTGCGTTCGAGGAGTAGCTTCACTATACCCTCGTGTCCTCCCTGGGCCGCCCCTAACAGTGGTGTTTGGCCCTTCTCATCAGATGAGTTGGGATTGACTTCTTTGCGTTCAAGGAGTAGCTTCATTATACCCTCATACCCGAGCCGGGCCGCCCCCGATAGTGGTGTCTGGCCAGACCCATTAGATGAGTCGGGATTGACTTCCTTGGATTCGAGGAGTAACTTCACTATACCCTCGTGGCCTTCCCAGACCGCCCCGAGCAATGGTGTTTGGCCCTCCTCATCAGATGAACCGGGATTGACTTCTTTGCGTGCGAGGAGTAGCTTCGTTATACTCTCATGCCCCCCCCTGGCCGCCCCCGATAGTGGTGTTTGACCATGCTTATTAGATGAGTCGGGGTTGACTTCCTTGCGTTGGAGGAGTAGCTTGACTATGCCCTCGTGCCCGAGCCGAGCCGCCTCCAACAATGGCGTTTGGCCAGACATATTAGATGAGTCGGGATTGACTTCCTTGCGTTCAAGGAGTAGCTTCACTATACCCTCATGCCCTCCTCGAGCTGCCTCCAACAGTGGTATTTGGCCCCACTTATGAGATGAGTTGGGATTGACTTCCTTGCGTTCGAGGAGTAGCTTCACTATACCCTCGTGCCCGAACCGAGCCGCCTGCAATAGTGGTGTTTGGCCAGACCCACCAGATGAGTTGGGATTGACTTCCTTGCGTTCGAGGAGCAGCTTCACTATACCCTCGTGCCCGAGCCAAGCCGCCACGACCAATGGTGTGTTGCCATACATATGCCATGAGCCGGGATTGACTTCCTTGCGTTCGAGGAGTAGCTTCACTATACCCTCGTGCCCTTCCCAGACCGCCCCGAGCAATGGTGTTTGGCCATGCTCATCATATGAGTTGGGATTGACTTCCTTGCGTTGGAGAAGTAGCTTCACTATGCCCTCGTGCCCTCCCTGGGCTGCCTCCAACAGTGGTGTTTGGTTAGACACATTAGATAAGTTGGGATCGACTTCCTTGCGTCTGAGGAGTAGCATCACTATATCCTCACGCCCAGCTGCTGATGCCATAAGGAGCGGTGTCTGGCCTGCGACGTCTCCGATGTTGGGATCCGCACCCCCTAATTCTAGAAGGACCTCACAAACCTCTCGGTTGTTATTTTTGATAGCCCATATAAGTGGTGTGTAACTCCGGGAATCCTTCCAGTCTACTTCATAACCACCCGACTTGATCATAGCCGTAGCGATTTCCGTTATCCCGAAGCACGCGATAGCGTGCAACCCACCTGTCCCGCTATCCCCGCTGGCGGGGAGCCTATAATGGAAGAAACCCTGGTCCACTAGAAGCATCCTTGCGGCAACATGGTGACCATACTGGTCAAGGAGTCGGAATGCAAGTGATTTTACATGTTCTATTAATTCTTTTCCAGCATGCACTCCCCAGTAACAAGAGGCATAATGGAGAAAGGGTGCGGTCTTCGGGGGCTTCTGGAGGGTGGGTGGTAGGTCCTTAATGCTCTGAAAGTTGAGGTATGTGAGACAAACTTCTGCCATTTTCGAGTGAGCACTGCCGAAAAGATCCGGATGTCCACCGAGGTACTCATGTAGAGTCAAATGTATCAACCGAACCCTTGACCCCCCCTCATCCATTGTGACTAATCCCAAACAACAGCTTAGCAATGTCTCGATTGCAGGCACATTCTCGGGGTCTAGCTCCTTCGAATCTGCTTCTATTCCAAGCGCATAGCATAATTCCTCTGCATCCAATGGCCGCCCCGATCGTGAGACCCACATTAGAACTTCCATCGCGAATTTTGCCCTGTCTCCGTCCTGACCCTGAATCCGCTCCAGGGTTGCGGCATAGGCACCGCCCATTCCTAGGCCACTTGTCATGAGTTCAAGCATCTTTCTCCTCCGGCGAATAGTTGACTCCGCTAATATTGCGTTCATGCTTAACGAAGCTAGTAAAAATCTAGAAATGTATTAGCAAATGACTCGTGAATAATGTACACCAATCCTGATATCTGTCACATACATCTCCGAAATCTTTTCCGGAATAGTTGTAAGGATTTCTTCTTCTAAACTATCGTTCATTATTCTAGGCTGCGTATCGTTGCTTAATCTCATGGTAAGATACTTCTTTATATCTTCCTCACTTGGTATGATCCGGATCTCTGTTCCCCCGGTAAAATATCTCCCTACCTCCTCCTGAATATGTTGCCGACCGGTTACGAATAGCCGAGTGCCTGGTAATTCTCGAGTGATCTGCCCTAATGATTTGAAAAGGTCTGGTCGATACTCTTCGGAAAACTCGTCCACCGCATCGATGCAAATGTAGCTTCGTTCCAGGGTTCGCAGAGTCGAAATCAGTAGCTTGAGGATTTCAGCTGATTCAAGCTCTCGACCGCCCAGCTCGTTTTTGGACCTATGAAATGCCGCCTCGATTTCCTGCGGAATGTGTTCCCAACCGCTTACCACTTGCTTGAGGATCGCTCCTAACATGTGGGCCGTGGACTGTTCCTCGTGAGCATTGAAGTCGCAGTATAGGCACGCGACGGCGACCTGTTTCCCGATATTCTGATGGCACAGTGTTTCAATGACTAAAGAGCTGCACAAAATACTACTATTTAGTCATCCCGGTTTGCCCAAGTGAATGTTGGCCCATACCTGAGATGGGTTTTCCCTACCCCGGGATCCCCATAGCAAAATAGGACGGGGCTAACCACCCCGTCCTCGCCAGTATTCCAATCTATAAACTCCTCTGTTTCCAAAAGCCAATCGCCTACCCCCTCCACTTGAGATCTTCTAACATCTCGATGTCTTAGCCGAGGAGCTAACGGAGATAACCATTTGAGAATGTGGCGCCTTTCGTCTGTTATCGAAATATCGCAATTGTTCCAGGTGCTGTTATAACTGCCGGTCACATTCCCACAGTTGATGTTTTGGGAAGGGGTTTGTTCTCGAGATTTGAAGTTATTCATGTTGCTCGCTTGGTTGGCAGAAGAGAGAAGAGAGGCAAGGGCGGTGGGCGGTGGGC
>QOVD01003403.1:0-10385 GCA_003521225.1 Tuber microsphaerosporum | reverse complement strand
ATTAGCAAGCAAGTATCATGATGAAGGGTGGAACCATGCTCATGCCCGTATGATATGATATGATATTCCTCACATTTATTACATCATACCTCCTGAGTTCCTAGCTGTTGGGGTTAAGTTATTATACCCCTACAAGTAGTAGCACATTATATCATACATACATACTTCTAGCACCCGGGAAACGGTGGGGGGATCCGATCCGAAGTGTGCGTAGGCCTGTCGGAGGAAATTGGATTGGATTGGATTGGATTGGCGGGTATATGTTGTGCTTATGGTGTTCTTGAGCGTCGCGGAGTATATTATATTATTATATCGTAAACTAGGAGGGAGGGTTTATAAAGGGTGGTATTCTGGTGCGTGTTTTGTTTTGTTTGGGGTGCCTTGTGAGTGTTTCTTTCTGGGGAGTTGCTGTCCTCGCTGTAGTTCGTGGTGAGTTAGTAGATTAACTTACTCGCTGACCGTGATCATTCATTCCTTCCTTCCTTCTAGCGAGTGAGTGAGTGTTTCGGTTTGTGACTGTTGTTGTCATATTATACTGGAGATTTCTTGCCTGGCCTAGGTAGTTTTGATTTTCTTGTTTGAGGGTCAAGTTACTTGTGTAACTTTGAACTATGATATAATAATATAAGTTCTTGTTTTTCACCTTCCTCCTCTCACTTCCTCCTTCTCTTCTTCAGGAACATTGCGAATCTAGCGCATCTAGCGCCCCCCCCCCTCAAAAACTCATCCTATAACACAACTTAAGCCCATACATACAAACCCCACAACCCCCCCATCGTCGTTTCCTTTCCTTCCTTCCTTCCTTCCTTCCTTCCTCTCTTTCCCTCCCCTCTCACAAAGCCGCAGTATATTTATCATACCTTCTCTACGACCAACTCACCCCGCCGGAAATTCATCATCATGACGCTCGTTTCCGCGTTTATAGAAACGGGGTTCTGTTTGGAAGTTGATGTTGGACTTTATTAGACGAGGCGAGGTATGATATCTATCGGGAGTCGTGCTGTGTACGTGGTCCGTTTTGCGGGGCTGGGATTGGGAGATGGAGTGGACGTGGGTGTGGTTGTTGGGGAGGGGGGTTTTTTTATTTACATCTTGGTGGTTGTGTGTGTGTGGATGGATAGGTGGTTATAGGATAGGGTGGTGGGAGGAATACGGGGATGGGTGTAATACGAGCATGAGGAGGTTGGGGGGCACGGGGATGGTCAGGGGTTGCCGTGCCGGTTCACGGCCCAGTGCTATGGATAGAATGCAGGTGATTCTGCTGGAAGGATTTGACCGGTAGTGGCTCGATGTGATCGCCTGGTTGGTTGGGGGGCTCACGGGATTCTTTGCTACGAAGACGACTTGGTGTGCTAAGAAGATACCGAATGCATGAGCTGGAGGTATCATAGTTAGCATGACGCGTGTGCCCCCTGGGGCACGCCTCAAGAGCAAGCAATCGATATAGTGTCAATTAAATCAGAACTAGCACTACAAGAAAACCCCGAAAGAATCGCAAGCTAAATGGTGCTTGAGAGCTACCCTGCAGAATCCTTCTCTACCTCAGGACTCGACCACGCCTCACGAAAATCACCAAACCTCACTCGAATGGAAAACACGATAATGAACATGATATTCACAGTCTACCGGAAAATCACCCAACAGCATAAGAGAAAAAAAAAGACATATCACCATATCATGCCCGTAGCCCTTCGAATTTCGCCACCAATTCTTGCAGGGTCTTCTCTTCCGCTATCATCTCACTAAGCCGGATTCTGTCCGCCTCCTGGACTTCAGCCTTCACCTTGACGATGTAATCTTTGACAGCGCGAGCCTTCTCCAGTCTCTTTCTGCTCTCGACCGCTTTCGCGATCTTCTTCTTTGTCTTCTCAACTTCTGCGTCGACGTCTACGCGGCCTTTAACGAGGAGGTAGACGGTGCAGGTTTCTGAAATGACAAAGGCGCCACAGCCGTCTGGTAGGGGGTCGTTCCCCCCCAGGATTTGGAGGGACTCAAGGCCCTTGACAAGCGCGGAAATACTAGGCTTTTGGTCCGAGGTAGTAGAGAAGGTTTCGGCGTCCTTAGCGTGGATGTATGCTAGGGATGGTTAATGATTTAGTTATAACGGAGGTAGTATGGAAAGTCACCTGCTGCCTTGTCTTTTACGCCGTATTCAGCTTGCATTGAACGGATGCCCTTAACGACAGAGAATGCAAGGTCATAAGACTTCTCAGCATCGGGGTTATTCAGCTCCTCTCTGTATCCTGGGTATGCGGCCTTGACGATGGTTGGATTAGTATCATTGGGACGTCTTGGGAGACGCTGCCAGAGTTCTTCCGTAACGAACGGCATGAAAGGATGAATCAACAATAGCGCCCCCTCAAGACATGTGTATAGGGTATCTTGAGCCGAACGCTTCTGTTCTTCACTACCCTCCAATATAAGAGGTTTCGAGTTTTCCTTTATTCCCGCCAATTATTAGTTCAGAATCCAAAGAAATAGGTCCAGGAGTCTCACGATGTAGACATCACACAATTCATATAACCAATACCGATAAATCTCGTCAGTAGCCAATAGGAAGTTACGCTCTTCCAACCCCTTATTGGAACCCTCAGCGGCCTTATTAAATTTGTGTAAAATCCACAGCTCAACCAAGGATTCCTTGCCGGTCTTCCCAGAGCCAGGTCTAGGAATGAAGCCATCCCCTAGTCTCATCAATGCAAACTTAGTAGCCTGATACATCTTGTTGCAGAATTTCCTGTAGCCATCAACGACCTTAATGTCCATGTTAATATCTCTGCCACCGGTGGTGTAATGGCAGAAGGCGAAGTGCATTGCGTCGCTACCGCACTGAGGAATGCCATCTGGGAAAGCTGTCTTTTGGTAGTTGGTTGCTTGCGCTACCTCCTTTAGATCCAAATTTCCTAGCAATAACTTTGCGTGCAGTTTATCTAACGAGATACTATTAATGATGTCCAACGGATCGATGACATTCCCGAGCGACTTGGACATTTTACGGCCATCTGAATCTCTAACAAGCGAGTGACAGAAGACCTCGTTGAAAGGGACTTTTCCTGTCATTTTTATGCCAAGCATAACCATACGAGCAACCCAGAAGAACAGGATATCCCATCCAGTCTCCAGGAGGGAATTAGGGTAAAAGTTCGACATGTCGGGTGTCTATACGAGATCAGCAGCAGCAGATATAAAGCTACGGGGGGGAATACCTTCTCGGGCCAGCCCAAGGTTGAAAACGGCCAAAGACCAGATGAAAACCAGGTATCCAAAACATCAGGATCTCTCTCTAAAGTGAACTTCTTGCCTGGGTACAGCTTCGCAGCCTTCTCCTGGGCGTCCTCCTCAGTACGAGCCACCACCCAGTTGTCATTATTAGTGTAGTCGAAATCAGCAATATTTTCACCCTCAAAGTGAATGGACCAAGCCGGCGCCTGATGTCCCCACCAAAGCTGCCTGGAAATACACCAATCTTGAATTTTCTCAAGCCAGATGAAGAATTCCTTTTCAGATGTAGCAGGTCTAATCTTGATCTCCCCGTTGCGCACAGCTTCCATGGCAGTATCAGCAAGGGCCTTCTGTCGCACCCACCACTGTGGCTTCATCTTGGGCTCAATGATATCCTTCGATTTACTGCATAGCGGCACACTCATAGGATTGTCCTTCGTCTCCACGTAAAGTCCCAACTTCTCCAGCTTCTCAACGACAACTTTCCTAGCAGTAAACCTCTTCATTCCCTTGAAATGCTCACCGGCATTCTCATTGAAACTACCATCATCGTTCAAAATGTTGATGAAATCCAATCCGTGCCGTTCTCCAATTGCATAATCGTTAGGGTCATGCGCAGGGGTGATTTTGACAGCGCCGGTACCGAAGTCCTTCTCAACATATGTATCGGTGATAATAGGGAGTAGGCGGTCGATGAAAGGATGCTTGGCATACCTGCCATGGAGGTGCTTGTAGCGCTCGTCGTCTGGATGGACGGCAATAGCGCTATCTCCCAACATTGTCTCGGGCCGAGTAGTTGCCACAACAATCTTCTCATCGCTACCTTCGATAGGGTACGCAAAGGATACAATCATACCAAACTCAACCTTCTCGTCATAATCTGGAACAGAAAGCATTGTCCGGCCCTTGAGCTCGACGTTGTCTACCTCCAAGTTTGATAGGGTAGTGTTGAGTTTGCAGCACCAGTTGACAAGACGATTGGCTCTATAGATGATTCCCTCCTCATGTAGACGAACGAAGGTTTCCGTGACAGCTTTTGACAAGTTCTCGTCCATGGTGAAGGCCTCTCTAGTCCAATCGTAAGATGCTCCCATCCTCTTGAGCTGGTTCTTGATCCTGGTATGGTACTCCTCTTTCCACTCCCACACCAGTTTTGTGAATGCCTCCCGCCCAAGATCGTGTCGGGTCTTTTTCTCCTGCTTCCAGAGCATTTTCTCAACCACACTCTGCGTGCTGATACCTGCGTGATCGAATCCGGGCAAGAAAAGGACTGTCTTCCCTAACATGCGATTCCTACAAGATTGTGAGCGTAATTACCTATCCCACTAGATTAAATTGACAAACCATCTGATCAGGGTATCCTGAATAGCGATAGTCAAGCCATGCCCGATATGTAACGCACCGGTAACATTTGGTGGAGGAGCCGGAACCATGAACATCCCCTCAGGCTTAATTCCACCTTCGGGCGTGAACTCTGGCTTGAAGAACCCTTCCTTCTCCCACCAGTCGTACCACGCCGATTCAACAACCTCGGGATTGTAAGATTTGTATGTCGGATCGTCAAGAGATTTCAGAACTATCGTCCTATGTTAGTCCCTCAACTCCCTTCCAAAAAAAACAAAAAACGAACGAACAGTAGGACCTACTCTTCTTCTGTCCCGGAGGAGTCTCCTCCACGTATGGCTCAACAACAGCGGTCTCTACCTTCTTCTCTTTTTTCTCGGTCCTTGGAGGAGCGTTCTTTTTAGCCTCGTCGGCCTTTGCCTTTTTCGCAGCAAACCTGGCTTCTTTTTCGGCCTTCTTGCGTTCCTTTTCAACTATTCCGAGCGTGCGCAATTAGCCTTCGCCCACTCCTTCCTTCCTTCCTTCAATGTGTGACTGTTAAAGAATAAGGGTGTCCATACCCTCTTTTTCAGTCTTGGGCTTTGGTGGGCCCGCAGCCCCAACACCAGTATTTACAGCATCTTGAACAGCCATCTTTGTTCCTGTCGAGGGGCCAGGAACGGAGTCTGTGGCAGGGCCTGTTTCGTGACCAATTGCTTTAGAGAAAAAGTTAAATTTAGCTACTATAAAGCGCGGGAATTCGAGAGGGGGAAACAAACGATTTGATGTGGTTAAATTTGTCGCCATGATTTATGTTTTTGGTGGCGGACTGCGAGGATGTCGATTTCAAGAAGGAGCTAGACCAACTGTTAGGATGTGGGGAAGCAAGAAGAGATGAGGATAGAGTGGTTATTTGCGGGGTTGGGAGATAGCAGGTGGCTACGGCGGGTTAAGTAGACATGGAGTGCAAGGAAAGAACTTAGGTCCTGTTTAGGGGCAACAAAAACTGACCTAAATGTGACTTTTTCTTCAAAATAAATGTGCTTGGCATGTCAGTTGAAATGATGACTCTTTCGTTTTGAGCCCCATTTTTTTATTTTGGGGTTAGGAATGCATTGGAAATGTACTGGAAATGTATTGGAAATGTACTGGAAGCGTATTGGAAATGTATTGGAAACGTGGAAATGTATTGGATGTAGGAGTTGAGGGGAGTTATTTCCAAGAGCAGTCGGGTGAGTATTTTGTAGTAAGTGTGAAGTGCTAAGTTTGTGCGTGGAAAAAAAGTCACGGTGTAACAAAGGCAGTCACTAGACTAAGGGTCTAATGATATTATTATGTTAAGAACTTTACTGAAAGAATAAGAGAAGATGCTGCCAAACACCAAAATCCGAAAATGGCATTTTCCTTATTTTAGTCTTCGCCATTTTCAGGAAAAGCAGCATTTTTTTTTATGGTTGTGTGCCAAACAAGGCCTAAGTTTTTATTTTTTGCACTCAATGTCTGCTTGACCCTCCGTAAGGTGGGGCAGTTTACCTTAGTCATACCGGTAGCGTGACAACGAGGACTGGTTTGAGGCAGTTTGAGTCACAGCACGATGTGTCAATAAGGAGCCCCCATCGTACTGATATTTTGATATTTAGAAAGAGTCATAATAGTTAACAGGAATTTACTCAGAATTGAGAGACACATTCAATATCTTATTCTTATGACACAGGACTCTCATAAAAGTTCCGTTGCTTATGTGAGGCTATGATACAAACAGAAGAGCTGAGAGGAATGATGAGACACTACGGTAGCAGACAACACTTGAGCGTGAGGCGAACTGTACAGTACGAATGCTAATGCTATCATAGAATCTAAACTACAGGCGGCGCAACTACCCTTAAGCGCAGTACCGGACTCGAAAAGAGTGCGACTTGTATTAGATTTTTTTGCAATCCCCAAAACCCAGAAGGATCACGGAATCCCTGGTTTCATTGATATTATAGCATCTCTACTACCGGTAAACGCTTATATGTTTCCGGCTATAGTACTCGTAGAAGCAGGGAGAAAGCAGACTCACAACACCAAATAGTAAGGAAACATCCTTTTGTATCAAAAAAAAAAAAAAGGAAAAGGAAAAAGAGCAATTGGATGGAAAAATCGCAGATGCATCTCGCTCAATTAAACATATCCTCCGCCTTGTCCCTTCTTCTCCCTTTAGACCTCTTCCCACCACCGCTATCCTCGAACACCAATTCTTCACCTTTAGAAGCCCTTAGCTTCTCCGCGAATAAATTGTCCCTCTTCATGCCTCTCCCTCTAATTTTGAGGCCCTCTCCTCCATTGCTTGTTCCGTCAAGGTTGATCCTGTCCTCCAGACTCCTCCCAGGCATGGAAATTCTATCCTCTAATTTCTCCAACCGCCTATCTGCCGAACCACCCCTCCCCGGAGGAGACGGGGGACTAGGCGAAATGCCCTTCTGCGGAGATAGAGATCTATCTGATCTAAAACGTTGGCTACCGAGTTTGTTAGGGAATAGTTCTCTAGAGCCAGAGCCCTCACGCTCTATACTCAGAAGGTCGCGATCTCTGTCTCGGCCCAACAGAGATCCGGCGCGCTCCGGGAATAACTCCTTGGTTACTCTAACCCGTGGGCCAACCTCCATTGGTTCTCGCTTTCTTTCAGGGAACAGTTCTATGTTCTTTCTCCGGCGGGGAGAGATAGATCTTGACCGGTCATAACTGCGGGACTGCCTAGTGTTGTTACGGCTTTCCCGAGTTGCCGCATCATCATCATAGAAGTCTGTGCTGAATTGTTCAACGTTGTGCCTACGGCGGCGATCGTGTTCGCGGGAATCGAAATACCGTCTGTCGTATTCTCTGTCTTCTCTACGGCGGGTGCCTTCGCGTTTCCTAAACGGCAGACGGTTAGGATAAAGCTCATTGAATAGGATACACCGGTGGATCCAGAAAACACACCTTCGCTCCATCTGCTCTACACGATCTTCTTCAGGGTGAAATAGATAAAATCTACTTCTATCCCGAGCGCCGGGCTCCTTCTTATCATCCACACTCGCGATCCGAACGTGCAACCGGGAATCCGGATGTAAGGACGCTGCCTTAGCAGGCCTTAGCTGGAGAACAGGGAGCTCTGCAGGTTCGGCCGCAAGAGAGCTCAGGGCTGCAAGTGCAACATCGGGCGATTCGTAGATGAGGTTACCTGCAGTTATCTCTCATCAGTTCAACTCAGATAGCAAAGCTCAGGACGACTCACAGGACGTATCGTCAATCCATTGCACTCTAGTCGGTGCTGGTTGAAAATGTTCGCTCGCAAACGCCTCGACCTCGCTAGTCTTCATGTTATCCACGCCTCTTAGATGCACCTTCTCAGATGCTAGGTTGTCGTTTCCAGAGATTGGCTCATCAAGCTCCATGGCTTCGTCCCCGTTCTTTTGTGCTTGTGCCTGCTGTTGCGCTGCTGGTAAAATAGCAGAAGCGCCCTCGTAGTCCATAAGGTCATCTTGATAATCGTTATAACTCAGTTGGACATCGTCCTGAGCGAAGGTCTGTGGAGGGGGAGCGAACCCTGTCGCCATATCGTCTGTCCTCAGGAGCAAATGTTGCGGTTGGGGTACCGGTATTTGTGTAGGAGGAAGATGGTGCTTTGTACTGCCAAGTTGGAGGTGGATTTGTTCGAGCTAAGGTATGAACACGTTTGAGGAGAACAGCCGGAGAGGTGTTTAGCGGTAGGGTGGACCACTAGAAGGTGTTTGCAGGCTAACGGTTGTTGCTTTGCCTTAGGCTGGCATTCTCTGGAACACAGCTAAGGGATTAGGGCCAGAAAGGGTTTAGGGTCCAATGGAGCCTCAATCCTTGGCGGTGAACGGTAGCGAGGGAGAGAGGAGCCAAAACCGAACTCCAACTCCAACTGCAAGCTCCAGCGGTAGGGATCTGATAGGTAAGCTTATCGCCATCTGTGCACTTTACTTCAAAATACCGGCGGACCATTACCGGTGGAATAGTCTACCATGAAAACTTGAGAATAGATGAATACCAGCACATCTGTAAGGCACGAGCATGGTACTTGTACCAAGTCTCATAAGTGGGGCTCGGGGCCATGGCGTCATAATCCTGCATATTATCATTCTAATCCGTTGGAGCACAGACAATTGTATCCCGACAATTCATCTTCCCCACCATGCCCGCACTAGACTCTCCCGCACTTCTTGTAGCCCGCTTCCTGCGGTCGAACGGTTATGAAAAGGTTCACGGCTCCTTCTTGGCTTTAATGCAGTAATACTGACTATCATTTCCAGTCCCTTAAAATCTTCCTGGAAGAAGCCAACCTGGACCATAAATCAGTAGATCCCGGCCCAGGCGGCGGTCTGACCTTAGAGAAAGTGCTTGATGAGAAACGCCAGTTTGACTTGTCACTCAGCCTAGAGAAAGCCGTAATATCCGACAACGACGAGCCGGAATTCTCCATTCCCTGTAACCCAGTCCAACCCTCTCCATCCCTCACAATACTCAGCTAACAAAGAAAAAAAGACCCCTCTACCCCATACTCAGTATCGGACCCAGAAACCCCAACTTCAAATGTCCTCTTCGTATTAGTAGCGGATATCAGAGCCCTTGGTGGGCCCGCCTTAATTGTTACCACCGCTGATAGAGCCCTCCGAATATACTCCGCGACAGCACCCTACACGCTACTAAGATCCCACACCCATCTACACCCATCAGCAATTCTCTCCTGTGCGGTTCTACAGTCGAAGTGGCTCATCTCGACTTCGATGAGCGGGCATGTGGTGATATCCGACGCTGCAAGTGGAGATGTCATGTCCAGTGACAAGCCACACGTTAAATACGTTGTGAAGGTCCTCGTACACGAAAAGCTCCCTTACGTTATAACCAGCGGGTATGACAAAACGATTGTGTTACATTCTCTAACCTACGAAGATGAAAGCACACCAAAGCTATCGGAGCTCCACAGACTCCAACTCCCAGCTCATCCAGAGGCAATATCATTCGTTACTCTCCCAACCGGCGAGGAAGCCCTCGTCTACTCCCTTCGGGATAGTACGTTTCTAAACTACCATCTCCTAGCCCCCTCACTTCCAGTGCATTCGAAGCGAAACCTATCTCCTACGACAACGTCATGGGTAGGCTTTCACGCAATGTCCATCCTCCCGCATCCCAACGATAGCTCCCTCTTGGGGATAGTTACGTCTTCAGTACCTCACATGAAATTTCTACTCGCACGGGTCGACAGCGAGGATGTAGTCATGGAGGTATTTACCGGTGCGCCGCAAAGCGCGTATAGCACAGCCGTGTTCGGCTGGCGAGTGGGTGGGGACGGAGTATGGGTCAATGGCGACGACGGAGTAGTGAGGGGGATCGAGCGAAAGACCGGGAAGGTGGTGGCGAGATTAAAGGCAACGGAAGGCAGCGAGAAAGTTAGATCGCTGTGGACCGGAACGGTCGACGGGAAGGAGGTTCTGGTTACTGGCGGGTTCGATAAGGGAATAAAGGTTTGGGTCCCGGAGGGGGTAGCAGCCTAGACATATCATACTCCGGGCCCTCACCATCATATTACCATAACTACAATGTAACCAACTCAAAAATCTTAAAAATCAGGTATCAATTAGCGAAATTACACAACTCCCATAAGCATTCACGAAAATAAAATAAAAACCCCTCCTTCCCCAGCTCCCGCTGATCCCCTTTCCCATCACCCGCGAGCGAAAAAGGGAAAAATTAAAAATGCACACCCCCATCACCTTCCTCCTCCTTCTCCTCCTCAGCACCCTAGCACTAACCACCACCATCACCACCTCCTCCCAAACTCTAGGACTCCCCCC
>QOVD01003402.1:872-18041 GCA_003521225.1 Tuber microsphaerosporum | reverse complement strand
ACCTCCAACGTACCTCACTCCCGCCCCTCCGTCTACACTAAGCCATGGTGGGCCCCGATTCAGTCCAAAATGAGAAGAGCCTACCATGCCGCTGCAAGGCGTACCCGAAAAGGACGAATCATAGATGACCCCGTTCCCCCTGCAGAGGCAAGAGCCACCAGATCTGCTTACTTCAAGGCCATTCATATCGCCAAGAGAAAGCACTGGGACTCCTTCCTGTCCTCTACTGACGTCAAGTCAGTATGGCAAGCCAGACGTGCCCTCTCAGGCACCCCCCCAGACAGATTTCCCTCCTTTCCCGAAGCCCACACCCCCCCGGACATCAACAAGGCCCTACTGGACCATGTTTTTCCCCCTATGCCCCCAACCGTTTCCTCACGCTTCGCAACTATTGACCCTGCTGCCCCTCCCCTAACCTCGGAAGAGGTAACCAAGGCTCTCAGTGTATACTCCCTCACGTCAGCCCCAGGGCCTGACACCATCCCCTACGGCATCTGGAAAAGGGTACACCAAAAGTTTCCACAGATCATCCGACTCCTCATATGCCCCCTCTTGGCTCACAGCTATCTCCCCTCTTCTCCCAAATCAGCCGATGGAGTAATCCTCAGCAAGCCAGGGAAGCCCTCCTACGATACTCCCGTCTCTTTCTGGGTCATCATCCTCCTCAATACCTTCTCCACAATTCTGGAAAGGATCGTCTGCTCTAGACTATCAGCCCTCTCCGACTCTCTGGCCCTAGTCCACAAGGGCCAGTGTGGCTCCCTCCCCGGTATCTCCACGTTCGACGCTGCTGCCACCCTTATACATGAAGTCAAAGTCCGACAAGCTGACCAAAGGTACAGGGTTTCTACCCTTTTCCTCGATATCAAATGGGGCTTCGACAATATCAACGCCTCAATTCTCTCCGCCAGACTAGGCACCTTAGGGGTGCCCCTTTACCTTCAAAGATAGCTCTGGTCCTTTCTCACAGACCGCTCCTGCCGTCTCCTTTTTCAAGGTTCCCCTACAGTATCCCTTCCGATCTCGGTGGGTACCCCCCAAGGGTCCCCCCTCTCCCCCCTACTCTTCGTCATCTACCTCTCCCCGCTGCACCTGGTGATTTCCAGAGACCTTACCCTGTCTTATGTGGATGATTTTGTGGTCACAGTCTCCTCCACTTTCTATGAAAACAACTTCTCCCTCCTCAAGAACCTCTACAGCAAACTGGTCGACAAGGGCACCGGGCTAGGGGTCCCTTTCTCCGTCCCCAAGACTGAACTCATCCACTGGCGCACTCTGAGGCAAAGAGATCCCCCATCCAGGGCCTCAATCACCCTCGATGGACACACCTTTACCACAGCTTAGTTCCTCCGATGGCTAGGATACTGGTTCACGCCCTCCTTCTCCACTTCCCCCCACTTCTCCAAGAGACTGTCCCTCACCAAAGGGACCTTTGCTCTAATTTAGTCCCTACCCTCCCTGGGCAAGGGCATCCCCTCCTTCCTCTGCCACCGCCTAGCCGTGGCGGTCATTCGACCAGTAGTCCTCTTTGGGTCTTACCTCTTTGTACCCAACCAGAAGATGACAGACAAGATGGAAGTCTTCTGGAGACAGGTACAGAGATGGATCACCTGTTGTTTTTCAGCCTCGCCCACGCGCGCCCTCTCCTATGAGGCTTGCCTCCCCCCCATTGCCCTCCTCGCCGGTCATCACCGGCGTCTGCCAGGGCTCTGACTATCCTGCCTGTTCCCGACTGCTAATCCGGCCGCTGCTAGACTTCACCCTACCTATCCTGGCCTTGACAACTGGAGGGCCCCAGACTCTGCCCCCAAGTTCGCCACCAAACTTCAACCGAACTACCCACATCAGCAAAATATTACCGTACATCAGATGTGCCGCTGTTGCGTCAGGATACAAGGTATAGAGAGTTTGCGCCCCTGACGCTAGGTGCGCCCTGAGGTAGAGTGCGATACTCGCTTGCACCAGGTGCATCAGGAGACACGGTTGCCATCCTCATTCACCTCTGAACGCTTGTAGCCCCACAAACCTACCTCCTGTCCCTCTGGATACATCAGCAAAAAATTACCCTGCGTCAGATGCGCCGCTGTTGCTTCAGGATACACGGTATAGTAAGCTTGCGCCCCTGACGCTAGGTGCGCCCTGAGGTAGAGTGGCATACTCGCTTGCGCCAGGTGCGTCACGAGTCATTGTTGCCATCTTCACTTACCTCTGAACCCTAGTAGCTACACAACTTACCTCCTGTGCTTCCGGACACTGCCCACAACACCATCGCACCTCCTGATTTACCACTCATTTACCACTCATTTACTCCATATCCAAAGTACCCTATCACTTTGCTGCCATCTCTCATACCTTGAAAAGGAGTAGTCTTGGCAAATATCATTGGGTTAGTGTAGGCGCCAGGTGAGAAAGCCTCTGTAGTACTCTTAATTTTAATTTTTAGCTAATGATACTACAGAGTTCTATTTTCAGAACTTGATCTTTCAGAGAGCAAAAATGCCAGCTCACTCCAGTCAGAAAGCGAATGATATCTATGACAGTCTCTACTTTGTTTTGGTTTGTCGGCACTTAGGCTTGGACATGACGTAATGTGACTCCACACTTTGGTCTCCTAATACCTACCCCCTCCTGGCCTTTACAGAAGACCCCTCCCCAACCATAATACCTATCCTGAATCTGACACCTGCATCATGCTGGGCTCGACGCCAGCTACACACTCATATGGGATTCATCCCTACCTGACTATTATTCATAAAGTTACAGGACTGGCGATTTCAGATTTCAAAGGCTGATTACTCCATAACCACGTGACGGATTTTGATTCTGTTTGCTGGAGGTTGTTGGACTACACGTCAGCTACACGCCGGTATAAGGTACGTACCTGTGGCATCAAAACTCAGGAAATCGCTGTCTTCTGTGGAGGGGAGTATAAGAAACCTGGCGAAATTTTACTCAATGGCAGATTACTCCACAACCGCAGGATGGATTTTGATTCTGTTTTTCTCGAGATTGTTGGGCTCGACGCCAGCTACACGCCAGTATAAGGTATGTCCCTGTGGCATCAAAACTCAGGAAATCACTGACTTATGTGGAAGGTGTGTTAAGTGTCATGCTGGCGGAATTTTACTCGATGGCAGATTACTCCACAACCGCTCCACGGATTTCGATTCCGTTTTCTGGAGATTGTTGGGCTTGACGGGAGCTACCCGCCGGTATAAGGTACGCCTGTGTCGCATTAAAACTCAGGAAGTGGCTCTCTGCTGTGGAAGTGTCTAGTTGGTAGAATTTTACTCAATGGCAGATTACTCCACATCCGCCTGACAGATCTTGATTCTGTTATTTGGAGGTTGTTGGGCTCGACGCCAGCTACACGCCGGTATAAGGTATGTCCCTGTGGCATCAAAACTCAGGAAATCGCTGACATCTGTGCAGGGTGTGTTAAGTGTCAAGCTGGCGGAACTTTACTCGAAGGCAGATTACTCCACAACCGCTGGACGGATCTTGATTCTGTTTCATGGAGGTTGTTGGGCTCAACGCCAGCTACACGCCGGTATAAGGTACATCTGTGTCGCACTAAAACTCAGGAAGTGGCTCTCTGCTGTGAAAGTGTCAAGCTGGGGGAATCTTACTCGATAGCAGATTGCTCCCCCACCGCGAACGGATTTCAATTCTGTTTTCTGGATATTGTTGGGCTTGACGCCAGCTACACGCCGGTATAAGGCCTATCCCTACGCGGTGAATATTCATGATGTTACTGATCCAACCAGGCACCCAGAGCCCCAGAGTACCTGAACTATAGAAACATGACACCTGTATTTAGATCACTTAGCTAGACTAGTAGAATTAGTAGTATCATAGAAGACTACTCAAGGAGACCTTTTTACTGTGCCAGTACTGTGACCTAGGTCAGGAGCGGGTAAAGGGGGTACCCTTGACTCTATCTCCTAAAGATGTAGTGTTGCACCAGGTGCGTTCAGGAAGATTCAGTGTTACGACTGGTGTGTTCTGGAAGATTAAGTGTTGCGCCAGGTGCGTTCTGGAAGATTAAGTGTTGCGCCAGATACGCCCTAAGTTAAGTAGCACTAGTAGTTGCGTCCTGATTAGCGATTGACATTATGTGCGCTAGGTGCGCCAGACGCACAGGGCGCTCTGGACACTAAGTATTATTTTGGCTGATGTACCTCTCCTCTGGTCTACCTCTCCTTTGGTCTACCTATCCGGTGAGATGTCGGAGGCACCTCCCCCTAGATGCTATTGTTCACGACACATTTAGAGCTCGTGATAACCCTCCCTTTTTCCCTATGATCGGAACTGAGACCCGTCACTCTGACAGAGTCCTTCCTGAACCAACCCTTATGTCAAAAGCCTATAAGAAGATGAAACTCCTACTCAGACAGCACCTTGTCTCCCTTTGGGCCCGCGACTTTACCCCCCCACCCTACTACCATTTCCCCCCTTCCCTGTCACCTCACCTCTTTATGGGCCTCCCTTGCTTTCCCGCCGGAAGAATCCACCAGATGAGATCCGGAAAGAGCCGTCTCGCAGGACATCCCTCCCGGTACAACCTCGACCAGCCCACCATGTGCCCCAGATATAGTGAAGGCCTGGAGGACTTAGACCATGCTGTCAACACCTGCTGCGAAAGAGCAGAAGCCATGGCCCTCTTCCTCCTGAGAGACCTGACGCTTGCCCTGGCCTCCCCCCTCTGGGAATCAGCTTCACTTCTCAAAGGTCTTGCCAACACTATCCTCGCCACGGCCACAGGCTTCCCACCTGACATGCCATCCTATCCAGCCTCCCCACCACAGTTTCCCCTCCAGGCGACCCCGACGGTCCCGCAAAGGGCGAGGCGCCCCCCTCGCTGCTTTCCGACAGCAAACCTTCTCGATAGCCTATCAGACACGAGGACGAGAGCCCTAATGGGCTGCAATGCCCCTGCCTCCAGGTAGAAGCTTAAAGTTACGATAATGATTTTGCTTTGTCTTTCCTTGTTCTATGTTTTGCAAATTTTGCGACATGAGTATAATTGGTTTTGGTTGAGAATTTCGTTTGTGTATATGTTCATACACGCTGGAGGAATAGTTTTTGTTTTTGAGGTTTTGTTTTATTTTTATATGTTTTTGTTTGTGGGTTTTGTTTTGGCCATATCTGACGATGCATGTCATGTCTTGTAACTTAAAACAACGAATATATGAGATAAAAAAAAAAAAAAAAAAAGTAAAGGCACTTCACAGAAAGCAGAAGATCTGGAGGCGCCGATAAACGCATCGGGTGGAACGTGAAAAGTACCAAAGAAGCAAGGCGGAATGTGAAATATACTAAAGGTGTCGTGCGCATCAGGCTTAGTGATCGGAATGTGTAGAGCAGATCAGAAGTAGCTGTCACGGGATTTGGTAAAGGGAAGATGGAAGAAGCTAAATAGTGTAGAAATGGGGAGCAAACTCCTGAGTAATCCGCAACAAAGAGAGAAAAAAAGGGGGGGGAGCTGGATGGAGAAAGGCCGGGGGTGAGAAGGAATTCAAAGTAATCGCAAAGATATTGGGTGCCAGGCAGCAGGTGTCTGGGGCTTAAGGAAGAGAAGCGGACTGCGGATGAATCCATATACAAAAAGGGAAAAAATGTTAGGGGAGCTGGATGGAGAAAGGCTGGGGGTGAACAGGAATCCAAAGGCATCTTGGAGGTGTAGGGTGCCAGGGAGCAAGTGTCTGAGGCATCAGAAAGGGAAGCGGACCGTGAACGAATCTGCAGGAAAAGAGGAAAAGCAGGGGGGGGAGCCAGATGAAGAATGGCTTGTGGTAAGCGGGATTGCAGAGATGTAAAGGGTTAATGAAAGATGAGGGGCGTCAGGCAAGGGGTATCTGAGGGCGTCTGGCGCATCCAGATAAGGGAGGTTTGTGTCTGGCTCGAGCGGAAGTGAAGAGTCTACATCCAGACGAAATGAGCGCGGGATGGCCAATCCAGAATGTTGATTTGCGTTGGCAATGCCCAGTAGATTAGAGGCAACAGGTGCACCAGGCGCAAAGGATAGGTTTTGCTGATATAGTGCTTGCTTTGCTACCTGTGCCACCAAAACTCAGTCTGGAATCAGTCCACGTCAACAAAACCCAGCGGCAGATGAATGCTAATTCTCTGCAGGCTGTCTTCGATGTCAGTCTGGCCCCATTGCAGGAGTTTGCCGAAGATGGCGCGGTCATGGACTGGGCAGATGGAAAAATGCGCCTCTGTTTTCAAATCTTATCAGCCTGGATTGCCAACCATGTTGAGCATACCACATTGCACAGAATAACCAGTAATTCCTGCCTGCAGTGTTAAGTTCTGGTCACAGAACTTGGTCAGGATTGACAAGACACATACAAGCCACAGAACTATGCCGATTATGCGCAAAAGACAAGAGAGCACAAACAAACTCAAGCCACCCATATCGCGAACGATTTTCATCAAATTGGGGTGAAAATGGACCGCAATGTATTCTCCGGACTCTACCAAGTAAACCCCGCTAATCTTCAGAAACCCCACGTTTTACACAACATCTATCTCAGACTTTTTAAGCATATGATAAAATGGGTAGAAGGATTCCTGAAAAAGGATACGCAGCAGCAGGCATTCAATGATATCTGGAAACAATCATTGCCGCCTTATCCTGGTCTCTGTGCTCTGAAAAAGGCTCAGCGAGAAGTCACGCAGTGGTAAGGCAAGGAAATGCGAAACCTTGGCCTCTGCATTTCAGCCGTATTAGTGTCCGCATTGCGAAATCCGGATAGTTCTCAACAACTACCTTTCAAGCAGGCATTACAGTGTGTCTGCTTACTGATTGATTTCACCCTGATGACTGAGTATCACAGTCATTCACCAGAGACACTCCATTACATGGAACTGTATCTCCAGATCCTTCACAAAACAAACAACATATTTCTCGAGTTCCGTAAAACTAAGGCTGTATGCGCACCGGCTGAACGTCAGGATCAGGAATTGAGGGAATGGATTGCCTATGAGCACAGAACTAAGGTCAGCACTGGATCAGCCGCCAAACGGCGCTGGCCACTCGGTAAAGCCTGGATTGAAAGGGCCAATCTATTGGCAGAATTGATACAGCGGGAAAACCACTTTAATTTTATTAAGATGCATTACCTAAATTACTTGGTACAGCATCATGATGTGCAACGTTTTGGGTCTGTTCCAATGTATCCCACAGATATCGGCGAGCTGGCGCATAAAGACCAAATCAAGAATGCCTACTGCAGGTCAAATAAAAATGAAGTGGCACGACAGATCTTGCCACAATACAGACGGCAACACACCATTGGAATGAGATTATTGACAATGGATGTATTACGAAGAGAGGACGATGGGGTTGGAACTGGCAATATCAGCGTTTCTAGTCCAGGGATAGGTATAGAGACCTGCCTGCCCCACTGGATTTCACAGCTAGTGCTGAAAGGACAGACCCTGAAAGTGGGCACAGTTTTTGAGCTTTCCCGTGAATTAGAGATTCCCTATGATGACTTGGCTGTAGAATTGGTTAACTACATCTGCCAGGCCTTGACTGATGAACGGCAGCTCCCAGTTGACCCCAGCAAACTGAAATTCTCTCAGGCTGAGATATTCACACAGCTCGAAATTCCTGTTCCAGCCTTTCAAGCAATTAGTATCTTCCAGGGTTATTGTGCACGCTGTAGAGAAAAGAAGTCATTCCAAAACTCGGGGGCCAGAAATGATTGGATATAGATACAGGCAGGCAGACTGAATATGTATGGTAAACTTCGCGGATGGGCTGTTGCACGCTTGGTAGGACATTTTAAGATAAGAAATATGCGGAAGGGGGGTTGCAAGTCAGCTAGCATTTGTTCAAGTAGTTAATATGGTGATCAGTGGCAGATTTCATGGGTCAAGTAGGCATATACGAGTCTGCAAGCGGTGCAATGGTCGGGATATGAGGTTAATCAATATTGGAGTCATGGTTGGACAGTCACATGTGTTTTCTTATGGGAATAGGCAATGGCTACTAAATCACCGTATTGATCTGCGGACATTTAATGACATTTATTGAAACTTTCTATGTACATATTTAGTCAGAAGATAGAAATAGAAACCTAAAATATTAAAAGCAAAGAACTATAGATTCAACGGACAAGCCCGCCTGGATCTAGATAGAGAGAACACTCTCTGGGAGAAGTGGCAGAGGATGAGTTGGTAAACTAAAAATGAGGGGGATCAGCCCACGGACACAGTTGGATGGAAAAATAAAAGTCCCCAGCATGAAGAATACAAACACAGTTGGGAATCCTGGAGTCGGAATTCAGAGTCCAGGAGCCCTCCTGTGTTTGGCTTCTTCATACCAGAAACTTGAATGAACGTGAAGTATCAGGAGGCCAGTGGGTGAATCTAGTCGGCGCCCAATCGCAGAATCAGGGACAAAGAATGGGGTATAGGCATGAAGGGGCCGCCCGGCGTGATAGAAAGAAGATGGCAGGTGGGAGAGGTATGTAGGTAGGGGGAGGTCTGGAGCACAGTATATGAAGTGTTTGGAGAAAGGACTTTGGCGTTACAAGGTAGTGGGCGCAATTGGGTAACAAAACGAGAATCCGGACACACCAGGTGTCCAGGGCGAGTCCGATTTGCCCAACCTTAATTGTCTTTTTGTCAGATATAGGCCGCGAAGGATGGGTTAGAATATGAAAAACGGTGGGGATTAGCCCGTGATCAGCAGACGCAGTCTGACGGAAAAATAAAGGTCCCCTTCATGAAGAATTTGTACACAGTTGGGGATCCTGGAGTTGGAATTCAGAGTCCATGAGCCCCCCTGTGTTCAGCTTCTTCATGCCAAGAACATGAATAAACGTGAAGTGTCGGGTGGCCAACTGGTGAATCTTGCCAGCGCCCGACAGCTGGATTAGAGACAAAGAATCGGGGGGTGGGCATGCAGGGCAAGGGCCATCAGGCATGATGCCAGTGGGAAGAATAGGGCAGGGGGGAGAGGTCTGTAGGTGGAGGGGGTCTGGAGCACAGCCTATGGAGTGTTTAGAGAAAGGAAATTAGCGTTGCAAGGCTGTAGGCACAATTGGATAAGAAAAGAAGAATCCGGACGTACCAGGCATCTGGGGCGAGCCAGGTGGACATCATGCGTCCTGGTGCAAATACGGTTTGCTGGACGTAAATTGTCTTTTTGCTGATGAACAATATATACAGAATATAAAAATAATAAAAAAACCATCGGCAGGTAGTTTGTTCCTCATGCAACCATCTAAGTACTTTCTTATACTATCAATTCAATCATCTTTACTATCACAATACCTGGGAATAAGAAAAGTGTCTTCTGAAATAGTTCTCAACTACAAAATAGGAGCAAGAGTATTCAGCTATCAGAAGTAGTGTGCAAGACTAAGGAAGTTGTTACCAGCTGCAAGTATCACCCAGACGAGAGGATTGTTACAATATCTCATTTCACTTTCATTGAAGGCTGGCCCTAGCTCAAGGTGCCTTCTCCCTTCTCAAACAACTCAGCTGGCAAGTGACTCTCCTCCTAGTGCAATCACAAGTTGGTGGTGGGCCTCCTCCTTTCTACCCTCACCTTTGGGAGAGACTTCTTTATACCAAATACAACAATGTCAAGGCACCATACAGCTTCTAGAACAGCATCCTGCGCTGAGTTACCAACTGCTTTTCCACCACCCCTATACCAATCCTTCTCCACGAAGGTGCTCTCCCTTCTATTACTACCCTCCCGGCTTACAAAAGAAGAATAACAGCTCTCAGGCTGGTATGCTAATCACCACAAATAAGCCCTGCTACCGCACGGCTAGATAACACCATTCCAACTACAGACCCCTTAAGGACAAACACTTTTCACTATCTCCTCCTTCAGGGCATCAAAGGCGCTGCTCCTCCTGTTAAATGGTCTACCCCCTTGAGCAACAAGACCAAACACATTCCTCTTGTTACCCTGCCAGTATGTTACCTTATCAAACCAATTATTGACAGCATGACAGTACTGCCATTAGCCTAGCCCTCTCTCCTCCCAATCTCAGTCTCGAATAACTTGATCCCTCCCATTACATACAATGAAGTCAAAGCCCTCCTCATAACCCTCATACAAGTCAACTAGGACCAGCGTAACCTTGCTTCAACATACTACCACTTCAGGGCAACCCTTCACCAGCATGCTTTATTCAGCCTAGTATCTAGGTTCTCCTCAGGCAGGATACACTAGATACGTGCTGGAAAGAGCTACCTTACTGCTCACACTACTTGGGACAAATCAAAGCCCCCAACTGTCTACCCATACTTCCAAGTCAAAGATGAGAAATTCTAGTACGCCATCCTACACTATGAAGTGAAAATCAACAATCTAATATCCCATCTCTGAGACATTGATGATTTTAGTCCCAGTGTACCTCTCTGGTCCTCTGTCATGCTAATTTAGAAACCGGTATCATACATATTTTCCTCCGCCTCTGGCTCTCCGCCTCTGGCTCTCCGCCAAACATCCCAAGAGTCCAGGCCATTACAGCCACCCCAACCTGATTGTCTTGGACAGCAGGATACCTACCTTTTCAACAGCAAGGTTTAAGCGCAATGATTCGATTACCGTGTAACTGCAAATGACAGTCTTTTGATTCATATAAACAGATAAAATAACAACCCTTTTAGAAAGATAAAGCAAAGAGAAACAGAAACCAAATAGCAGAAGTTTGGGTAGTGGGTAGAGACTGAAAGTGAGCGAGTGTTCTATGAATAATCAACAACGAACAAATGAAATACACAGAGTCTTATATGCTCAATTGATCAAAGTTCCCACTCTGGCATACTTCCAGTGCATGCCAAATCTCTAACCCATTTCCTTCCGATCACACCATTTCCCGTGTCCCTCCAATCTGTTTCCAAGATGAAAACTCAATTACCTTGGATATAGTCGAACTCATCCAAGTTAGAGTCAGTTGGGCCGAGGGACTTGATGCTTTCCCGATGTTATGACGATTCAGGAGTTGGAGGTGAAGGGCTAAGTGATTGATGTTGTCGCATCTTAATGGTATCATATTTGAACCAAGTTACTAAGCTTTCCCAGTGACACAGGGTTGTTTTGTGATATGTGTGAAGCTAACAGTAATGAAACAAATATCAAGCTAAGATGTGAAGACATGGATAAGGCCTTGGTGGATTGTAGAAATCATGCAGTATTGTTACCGCAATGGAGATATGTCGTGAGTAGCCATAAATGTTAGGCCCTGGTTGGCCCGCAAGAAAAATTGCATTTTTCTAACTTTTATGGCATTTTTCTGTCATCAATTTTACAAAAGGGAGCCCTGTTTGGCATGCATATTAAAATGACCTTTTGTTAAATTTAGTGTCTTTTTTTTTATGGCATTTTCTTGTGTAAAATACATAGAGCATCAAGGCATAATAGAAAAATAAAATTGAAATAACTAATACAAGTATTATGAGAATGAAAATAATTCAAGTGAATATTGCTATATGATTTGGTAAAATGTGTTGATAGGTTAAAGAGTGTTATATGAAATACATTTTACAACGTTAATATGAATCACTCACAAAGTACTAGGTTCTAGGTTTACATTATTTAGACCCAGCATTTAGTGTATTTTTTCATCACATGTCTTAACTATGAAAAAATGAGAGTATACTGCCAAACATGATTATTTCTGAAAAAATGGCATTTTTTAAAAATAGCTTTAAAGCCATTTTCAGGAAAAATGGCACTTTTTTTTTATGGCTGTGTGCCAAATAGGGCCTTAATTTTCAACACTACCTCCCCTACTCTGCCAAGGCTGATAGGGTATCTTCCAATCAATACCAATATTTGTTGTCTCTCAGACACAGGTATGGGTAAAAACAATGATGCAAATGCATACCTTTCACAAGGAACCAACAAAATTCTCTAAAAAAACAGCAGTTCACAGAGGCGTTGTGCGAGTCTGATTTTCATTTTAAATTATTATTTGTTTTATTTTGTTATGGGATGATGAGATAAGGAGATAAATTGTTTCTATACTGATTTAGTTAGTCATCAATAGTGATGCAAAGGAAGAAGTTTATTCCGTATAAGGAGAGATAGCAAGCATTATTTGAATTTAGTTGTTTTGTTTTGTTTTGTTTTGTTTTGTTTTGTTTTATTTTGATTTTATTTATTTTGTTTAGTTTGGAATTAAGGTTTTTGTATGCCATAGCACAAGCTTTATACATGTGCTTTAGCCATAAATAAAATAGGTATAGTTCGTGCACTCCAAAATGTGCACTAGACTTTTATGTTCATTTTAATGGTTAATGACGTAACATTCAGGTGTTCAAAAAATAAAAAAAAACCTCTACAAGATAGGTCAAGTGAAGAAGAATAATGTAGAGGTTTTTTTGTATTTTACTTGGCAATTGTCAATGTGCTATTAAATTTACAAAAGAGGCATTTTGGGTGTAAAGTGTTTAAAAGTGTTACGTCAGCCACACTATTTTTATCATTTAAATTATCAAACAAGCTTACTAAGAAGATATATATCAATGTAAAATCAATTTAAACCTATAAAGTAAAGATTATTATAAAGAGTGTAAACCCTAATAGTACCAAGAGTGTATATTCCTATATGAGATTAACTAAAGTAGATAAACAGCTTCATTTATTATTTCGTTAATTGTGATCAATTCTCTACTATTAAGCAATTCTGATAATGCCACATCCATCAAATAAGAAGATTTTACACCGCCTTGTTGGCTGTCAAGGGGGTTGTCCCAAAAACCACCATGTTCTCGATTTAGATGTAGAAATGGATGATGTGCTAGGTATGCCCAAAGTCAATGCTAAGAGAGTATGTTTATACAAATTGATTAATTTGAAATAATTGTGGGTATAGCATTAAGACATTGCGATAGCTTATTCCAGAAGCACAAGAGTCTGTTGACTCCCAAATGATATGGAAGTATGGACAGCGAACAGAGAGAATTCTTGAAGCATATCGAGATGGGATCCAATATGGCTCTGCTGAATTTGCAATTGCTGTCAAGCAAATTTACAAAAGTCATAGGCGTGTAAGTGAATCTCAAAATATTGAATAATCTATCATCTTGTTTGTATTTAATTAATATATTATACTATATTATATAAACTTAACTATAATTTTATGCCATGAAGATATATTGTGAAACCCTTTAGTAAGCACAATTATTTCTAGTTCTTGGCAATAATTTTTATATCTTGGCACAAAAGTACTGCACAGCCACGTAACACTTTTTCACTAGCTTGGTATACGTTTTGGAGTGCACGAATCATACTATATAAAAAATAAAAATAAAAAAGAGGGAAAGGAGAGCAGGCCTTCACAATTGCTTAATACTGCTACCACGCACTCTTATTGCTGCAACCACTACTCGTATCAGGCAAGAAGTACCGTATCATAACAGGGATTCACGAAATATATGGCTACAAATCTGTGCACATCTAAGCACCCATATAAATTCACGACCCCCGCTTTCGGACACTTCTTGCCTGCTCCTCGAGCACGAGTACTCGAGTACAGGGTTTGCGCATCGAGTTTCGAGGGCACCGGCATCTCCCAATGGGTCTCATACTAGAACATAATTGGGCCTAAAAGTTCAAGTAAACAACCGATTCGGGATGCTAGACCCAATCATATGCCTAGCCCTCTGAAGTCTAGCTGCACAAAGGATAGAGTACCTAGTTTAAGGTTATTTGTCAAACAACGAAACCCCACCAGGCACTCTGGTTATTGATATCTGGTTATTAATATTTCAGAATTCCGGCCCGAAGCATCTCGTTCCTCCTAACCAGCCATGATATGAGCCATCTCAGGGAGCTCTGGTTGTTGCCAGGATTGGTAACGGGCATTTTGACTTGATATAGAGTTTACTAACACGGCACAGTAAAGTACCGGTATCTGCCGCTTGCACGTATGCCGGTGGGTGGACCGATAAGTGTTGTTTGCTTTTTCTGGGCTCACAAAACTCCCACGACCATCGCCAGACATAAGTAGGAAGGAGGTTCGGGCCATTAGCGCCTTCCTTCTGAGATGTTTCCGGAAGAGTACAACCCATTGGAGATTCCTCCTATGGGGTATTTGTCACTGGGGTTCCTGATTATACGACATAACTCCTCCAACTCCAGGACTGAGATATCTCACCAAGCTCACGATTCTCAATCGCTGGTATCACAGTTGTAGAAGGGCTGCTATACTGATCAGAACTGAGCACACAAACTCAAATAATCAAATACCGAATTCATGCCCCTAGCACTCACAATGCACCCCATCGAATCCAATCACCAACCAAGGCTATGTACGGTACCCGTGTAGCATCGGGCTCCCATAGGCAGGCACCTCCAAACCCAGCTAATGTAACCTTTATGCAGCTACTCTCTAGGCTAAAGCACTCTGTGCACAATTCTGTGAGTCAGAGCTCCTGAAGATCCATGACAGATCAGAAACCACAATGCAGGCTACCTATCCCTCGCACCCCGAGTGACACCTGATGATCGTGGACATGCGCGAGAGCCAGCGAACTCACCGGAAGGCTCACAAACAGACACGAACTTTCGTCTAGCCGGATGAAAATCGTCCCGAGACACACGAGATGGCACAGAATTCCCCTGAGGAAGTAGGCCCTCTCGCCGGCCCCGAGACCTTGCGGTTGGTTCAGGTGCACGGGTAGCACAAGAAAAGCAATTAAGAATGACTCGTCGCGTCGCGCTCTCCCCCCCTCCCAATAACGCGTCTTCCCCGCAGGACCTGGTGTTTGCTAAGTTTTTTAGTCTTTCTTTCTTTGAAGGATGGTGGGGAGAAGGGTTAGTGGGGAGAGGGGTATAAAGACCTGGGAAGATGTCCTCGTCTCTTTGTTCTCCTTCATCAGAAAACTCCATTGACTTCAACTTCATCCTGAACTTTACACTTCACTCGAGAAAAATTCTTCACCTTCCGCTTCTATATCGTCAAAATGGTTCATCATATTAGTCTCCGTGTTGCCGATATGGACAAGACTGTCGACTTTTATCTTAAGGCTCTTGCTCCTCTTGGGTTCGTCTATCTCCTTCTATCTCCTACCCTCGCCTCCCTCTTCCCTCTACTTCTTCTATCATCCCCTCTCCTCGCTCTCCGCTGATTAAACCCCTCCTAGCTATAAAAAACTCATGGGATTCCCTGGCGTTCAATCAATTGGTGTGGGCATGGTCCCATCCATCTGGTTCCAGCAATACAAACCAGAGGATCCTCGCGGCATCGTCAGTACCCTCCACATCGGAATCCTAGCCAAAGACACCGCTACTATTGATGCATTCTATGCGGCTGCCATGTATATCCCCACCCCTTCGCCACAGTCCTCGGAAGGTTGCTAACCAGCCGACCATTCACAGAGCCGCAGGAGGTAAATGCAACGGACCGCCCGGACCTCGCCCTCAATATACTAAGACCTACTATGGTGCTTTTGTGCTCGACCCGGATGGAAATAACCTCGAGGCGATGTTTATCGATTGCAATTATGAAGCTGAGTTGTCAGAGGCCTGCACTGCTGCCAAGGAGGCCAAGGAGCAGTCCTAGGTTATATGTATGAGGGTATGCTAGGCCTTGTCGGCTCTCTGTTTGTAAGGAGGGGTGAGATACGAAATTTAAATATCGCAACCGAGTATTGAGTGTGCAGATCGAGTGAGATTTTGTGAATGTGTCCTCGTACTTTGAGAATTAAGAGTAGATAACGCTATCAAAATGCCTTAAAACTCCGTATTACCGTAAAAGAAGCCAGTTTATCGCAAATGTGCTAGAAAGAATCCCACCCCCAACCACCACTTGACGAACCAGGGCCAAGTTAACTACCATACACCATATCCAAACGCCTATATCTTCCTCCCATCCACCTTATCTACCCCTAATGATCCCTCCACCCCCAACACTGCAAAACACTATAACCCTCCACACCCACGGCGCAAACCTCACTAGCAGGCAAAACTTGAAAATCAGGTAGATGACGAGTATGTATGCCGACAACGGTACATTATGCTGTGTACCATTATCACCGTCAGAGCTGGATACTTGTAGTAGTGGGGTGATTTTGTAGATTTTTGGTTGAATATTTGGCATTAATTTTGCTGCAGATATTGATATTGTCTCTGGCGTTTTGTCAGAGAGGAGGAGGAGAGAGGGGAGGGAGGGGGTAAATTCTCCTCCAGAGGAGGAGGAGGCAAACGGCGGGTGGTAGTGATAGTGTTTGGGTGTTTGTTGATGTGGAATTTTGGAAGTTGCTCGTTGGTTCTTTCATTGGTTGGTTAGTAGATTCATTTGATAGGCAGGAGATGTTCTGTTAATAGTTGTACTATAGTGAGGCATGAGAGGGATGATTGACGGGATGCGAGTCTAGAATACACTACGGTAAGGATTAAGACCAAGTTGACTATGTTTTCGAATACCGGCATGTATTTCATCGCACGGGAATGGGTTTACTTGGAAGGGGGGATATGATACCCCCTTTACTAAGCCATAGCTTACCCGGTGAGATAGAACATATACATATATATAAGTTAGTGGTATTACGCAAGAGGCCACAATTCAAGGCATCATCACCATCAAAATTGGCACCGTGCCATAAGTCACAAGATAGAGGAGCAGCGAGCATTCGCAGGGTGTTCCTTGCACAATAGTGTGAGCATTTGCGAAAAACATACTTTGGTGAGGAGATGTTTGTCAGACGATGCGGTCGAAGTATCTCCCTATTGCGGGTCTGCGTGTGGATCGAAAGTTTCTGTTTGCACTCATTCATAGACATCGCAGAGAGGTAGACAATCGCTCCGGCCCTCTCCTGTGCAAATGCCTAAAACCTAGAGACGGTCTACCGATATACGCACCACGGCGCCGTATAGCATAGGGAACCAGAGGGTGGAATCTAGGAACGGAGCGGCGTAGAAGTACCGCATTATATTCTAATAGCCGCGAACTAGCACTCCAATTCGATAATTAGGAGTGGAGAGAGGGGGAGACCTACAGAATGCTAATAACTTATCGTGTTTACTACCCTAAGCAAATGTTAGACATAGCGAAAGCAAAATTCATTTCGTCGTGGTATCATACATTTTTGTATCTACCGTGCCTCTCCCCCGGGCACGGCCTTTGAATCTCCATTGGAAATGATCGATCTCCCCCCCGGGACACATGGGCTCTTCCTTAACCT